>JAIPRM010006247.1:0-19034 GCA_025469315.1 Stegophylla sp. TES_Ste_2020 | reverse complement strand
ATACTTGTCCAAAAGTTTCGATCAGCAACTTTTTGAAACCGGATTTGCCTCTAGATGGTACTTTAAAGAGGTCATTTTTTGAATTTCTCAATTCTTCAATTTTTTTTTGGAAAAAACTACCCAAAATTTGACAAAAACGACTCGGATACCATTATTTTTTGATCCGAACTATATGAAAATTTAAACATTGATATAAAATAATACAAGAAAGATTTTGGAAATGTAAAAGAAAAATTTTGGACATTTTTCTAACATTTTCTTTTCTTATTTATTTTTTATATTATTAATTTTCTTCGTTCAGAATCGTTTTATTGAAGAAATTATTTATCGTTTTTTTAAAATTCAATACACTCGTCAAGAGAATCCCACCCGAGGTGCGAAGAACACCCATCGTGTGACCTAATGTCCAGCTTTTTAATATTAGGACCACTATATGGAGATGTTTTAGTACAATAATTAATTTCCTTACCATTAACATACATTATGTACGTAAGGTGTATTATTGATATTTTTAAGTTACAGTTACAGTTAAAAGGTACTATTCGAGAACCTTTTAACACCAGTGTAAGAACATATTTGTGCTGTGGGCAGGGATGTGATCGGTCAGGTGCCGCTAATTAGTCTCGCACTCCACCCTTCCACGGTCAAGCACCAGAGCGGAAGGATGGGGTCTTGCGCTGACCTTAGTGCAAGACCCCAAGCTCCAACGAGCAAAAAACCGGAGAACTGGTGAATGTACAGGACAAAGGCAAAGGAAGCAAGTAGCATTAAGGACGAGACAGATAGGGCGACGGGTGCCGGGATAACGAGAAAAGAAGCACAGAACGTGAAACGCGGGCTGATGCCGGATCGCTAAATTTAACAAAAACGAAAAATTAAATCAATTTGTTGTTGAATTGATAGTAAATATTGTAAAGTTTTTGTAAGGGTAGACAGGGAAGATATTTTTTTCTTTAGAACCCAGTGATAAATGTGAAACTGGTCAATAAATGATGGTGGACTGGACTAAAATATTGCTAACTCAATCCTCACCTTTTCCTCTTTGTTTCTACTTAAAAAAAAAAAATTGTAAAGTAAGTAAAGCTAAAGTAAAGCAATACAGTTTAGACAAGAAAGCCGGACATACTTCACACCACGGGTATTCTTCGCTCCTCGGATCAGATAATCTTGGGGGGTATGTTGAAAATTACGACTATTATTGTTTTTTAAATTATTAACATACTTCGCTCAAAATGGTATTATTGAAAAAATGAATTATCGTTTCTTTAAAATTTAACACACCCACCAGGAGTATCTGACACGAGGAGCGATGAATACCCATGGTGTGAAGTATGTCGAGCTCTCTTGTCTATAATTTACTTTACTTTTGAATTTTCAAGTTTTGGATGCTGTTTTACTTACGGGTTTTATTCGCAATATTATAATTCGAAAAATAAAAAACTGTTTTAAATTGAGTGCCTGGAGGTTGTCGGTGAAACATATACATGAATATTTGAACACATTGTATAATGTTTGTAATTGTATATTGTATCAGTTATGATTACGATTTTCGAGTGCGCTGTGTGATATCTTTATCGTTTGTCTATGCATATCAGAGGTTTCCAAAGTGGTCTATATCGACTTCTAGGGGTTTTGGACTGCAAGGCGTCTTCATTCGAGAAAAAAGAAATTGGGAGTGCATAAGATATATACAGTAGTAGACGAGATTTATTAACAACCGTCCAAAAATGTAACTAATTTGAAGCCAAATATTTTAAATGTACTATTGTACTAACAATGGTTTGTACCTTTCATTAAATTTATTGATTTTTGTATATTTATTTTACTTAAAAATGTGGCTCAACTTAAATCGTATTTTCAATCGCTTTATTAAATAAAAAAAATAATTAAATTAACAAAGGTATTAAAAAAACAAATTTTGCATGTTTTATACTTTAAAGTTTTTTCCTCCACAAATGATTACATACACCCAAATGAGATATTTCAGCTCTTGTAAATAAGTTAATGAATGCAATATTTGGTGCTTTATAAAAAACAGAAAAAAAAGACAAGTGGTCCACAGGAAAAAAAGTTTGGAAATCTCTGATGTATATAAGTATATATTACGAGTACTAGCTTATGTCCTGATCGATCAATGTAAATTAAAATTGAATTATTTTTAAAACGATATTTTTTAAAAAAAATTTGATAAAAACTATTGTACATTGAATTATACGGAATTAATAATAGTTTAATTTAATTAAAAAATCGGAAATACTTTGCAATATGGTTATTTTCTATTCCTTAGTAGCGTTGAGAACTATATATAATTCAACTAGGTAAAAAGTACTTATTTATTGTTTTATATATAACCTATTTGAAGTTCATTTTTGGTTGAATTTATCTAGATAAATTAGTGTTAGAACGATTTGAACGTATTCAGTAAAATATATTATGTTTATAAATAAATAAAATATCGCTCAGTATTGCGATGATCTTTTCATTGGATACACGTCAAATTATCGCGATAAAAACGTTGCGGCAATTTTATCGCAAATGTAAAAATATCGCTGGTAATAATATTGCAAAGGGAGTTTGTAATTTGCACCAAATTAAAGATATGTAAATTTGCACCACTGCAGGTAGTCGAAAATAGTGTTTGTAATTTGCACCAAAATTAAAATCGATTATTTTTTCGATAGTACCAATAGTATAACATCGATAGTATTATTCCTCGATATCCTCGTTGACGTCAAGACTAGATGAACACAATTGACAATAATATTTTTTCGGAATTTTTCACCTAATCTGGTAATATTTTGACGTTTTACGTCCAATTTTTGGATGCAAATTGACTACAGCCACGTTTCTAATGCATCATAATCCTGTAAATTTTTTCTTGTCCACTATCCACCAGCTCCTGTATGATATCAGTCCACTAAAAATTATCAAGAGAAGTCATATTTCATCAAATTGGCCTATCAATTGAAAGTCTACTCCAGCCACAACATTTCTAATATTGTAACAATACATTATACATTATTTATGTTTTTTCCAGAAAAAAAAATTGAAGAATTGAGAAATTTAAAAAATGACCTCTTTAAAGTACAATCTAGAGGCAAATCCGGTTTCAAAAAGTTATTGATCGAAACTTTTGAACAAGTATTTCCATACGAAAAATTGTACACAAAAACTAACTAAACTAATCGATTTTAATTTTAGTTCAAATTACAATTCCTATTTTTTACTACCTGAGAGTGGTGAAAATTACATACCCTTATTTTGGTGCAAATTACAAAACGCATTTTAAAAAAAATGGTGCAAATTACACATGTTTTATATATTTTGGGTCAATTTTGGTGCAAATTGACTACAGCCATTGCAAATACATAAACATAACAAGTAACAACTACACAAAGGAGTGGGTATTCATTTTCATATATTTTATTGAGCATGTCCTGTATATGTCCCAAAATAAAAAAGGTTAATTTTTACCCATAGTCCATTTGCGCCAAATTTATCTGTGTGACTTTGAACCATCTTAAAATTCAAATAAATTGTTTCGTTCTCGTGAAAAACGGTTAATCTGATGGGTGCATTGTGGTGTAGGTTAGTTCACAGGCATCGTCGTAACTTGGAAAATGTTTTTTGGGGGGCTAATATGTATTTTTGATTGATTTAGCCTCTAAAAAAGCATTATCCTTATGTAATTGTCAAAATTTCTGGGGGGGCTATGAGTAGTTTTGAAGGGGCTAAGCCCCCTCAAGTCCCCCTCTAATTGCGCCTATGCTAAATATATATGCAAAAGCTGTAAATAAGCTCGCGGACTCGGTGGTTTGCACGGAGAAAAAATACAATAGGTAGTATAACATACTGCACGGCACATGGACGGCGGAGAAGAATCTAGAGCGGACATTTTGCGCGGTGTTGTTCCAAACGAATCTTTCGCCCACAATTTGCACGTGCAGGATTACACAATGTGTGCTGTTTTTTAAGTCCGAGCCGTTGAACTGTGTGCGAATCATCGCAAATATACGATTACGGCCGTCGGTATTACCGCAACTGAACGTAACTTATGGCTATAATAATACGTACAATATTAATGTAACGTCCGCGCATCATAATATCTCAACGCTTAATCCTTCCGATTGTCGTAATGTGTGCGTGTTTATAACGGAACACTCGCGGAAGCCTCGCGATTGATGTTATAATACTCGTATTATGTCCGGGAGACTAAACAGCTACCTGTAACTATAGGTGCCTACTTACGTATATACGTACTTACCGGTGTCGTGATTAGGAATTTGCTCTTGAGGCGCGGGAATGGGGTGGGGAGACAGACATTTTAAATTCTGAGCAGAGAGAAGACTCATGATTTTACAAATGACATTTATTTTAGATTCTGAACGAAGTGAAGAAGCTAGTGTTTTTATTGTTTATTTATTTATTTTTTTTATTTTTTTTTCTGTGTAGTTGTTCGCATGAAAACACTTGTCCAAAAGTTTCGATCAGCAACTTTTTGAAACCGGATTTGCCTCTTGATGGTAATTTAGAGAGATCATTTTTTGAATTTCTCAATTCTTTAATTTTTTTTTTTTTTTGGAAAAAACTACCCAAAATTTGACAAAAACGACTTGGAAACCATCATTTTTTGATCCGAACTATATGAAAATTTAAACATAGATAGAACATAATATAAGAAAGATTTTGGTACAAGAAAATTTTAGAAATGTGAAAAAAAAATTTTGGACATTTTTCTAACATTTTTTTTTCTCTTTTATTTTTTATATTATTAACTTTCTTTGTCCAGAATCGTTTTATTGATGAAATGATTTATCGCTTCTTTAAAATTTAATACACCCGTCAAGAGAATCCCACCCGACGTGCGAAGAACACCCCGACGTGCGAAGAACACCCCGAAGAGCGAAGTACACACTTTTTTATTGTGATTTTATATTGGAATTTATTGGAATTCACAATTTTTCAAAGGGTTGATACAGCATAACATTTGTTTTCATGTCATATTATTTCGTTTTGATTGTTTATTTGAATGCTAAAGAAAATTTGACAGCAACTTTCGTTTAATTTTTTGTTGATTATGGTAAAATATAAAATATGTTACCTAACCATGGTGAAAAAATAGTCAATAAAATATTTTTATTTTTTAACTACATTTCTTTTAAAACGTTGGTAACGACCGTAATGATAGCTCCACTTAGAATCGTTTCATGGAATAAATGTTTTATTATGTCATTAAATTTTAACACATACTCAAAGTCTCACCTGAGGAACGAACAATCCAGGTGTAAAGTATGTCCCGATTTTTAATTCTTGTAGACGTTACGTTACGAACGTCGTGAACCTTTTGTACTTGAAAATTTTGTCGGATTTAGAATTCAAAATTTTAGATAGTTTTGGTTGAATCAAATCAATTTTGTTGGAGTTTACAAATATTTTCTTTTTTTTCATAGAATTCAATACTATGAAACTTGAAACGTGGACAGAAATGTGTAGTCAATTCTTTAGTTACACTAAAATTTTAACGGTTTCATTATTTAAAAGCCGTACATACTTTGATCGATGGGTATTATCCGCTCCATTAGTAGAAAATTATTGGTTGGTATGTTGAATTTCAAAGAAATGATGGGAAAATTATTTTTTCAATAAATCGATTCTGAGCAAAGCTTCAATTAATACATACAATAATAATTATTATTTTATAAAAAAAAGAACTAGAAATACATTTTTTTTTGATGATGCTAAAAAAATGTTAGAAGAAAAAAAATTTTAACAGTTCAAAAAACTTGAAATTGAATAACTGAAATACTGATTTTTATTTTACTGATCCAACTTTATAGTCTATTATTAATTGAAAAGAAGAAGAGAAAAAAGCGGCAAAATAAAATAATACAAACAAATACGTACTTTTTCACGTATTAAAATTTTCTTTTACGAAAATATTTTATATTATTGTCTATCAGCTATATATAATATTTATAAAGTTTGGATTAAAAAAAAAAAAAAGGAAGAAAAGTTTTATAATAATTTCGTCACTGCCACATCTATAGGTATATAGTGTCAAAAGAGTGCAGTATATAAAGCATATTTAGCCATGATCCGGTAGTATATTTGAGAACTATTTTCAAGAGGGAGGAGAGCGATTATGTCTATCGGTCCAATGTATATTTAGTATCTTAAACTTAAAGTAATTATATTAGCTACCTGTAAACTAATTGCATAAACAATGAGATGTTTTTGCTTAAATTGTTAATTCAATTAAATATTACCTTACATTTTCTAAGAACTTTTATGAATCAGAGAAAATTTTTGATTTTTTTTTTTTTTTTTGGTATTAGTTTCCAGTAATTGACTATTTCTTCGTTGTTTTCGGTAAATTTGGAACATTATTGTAGTGGTAATTTTTTTCTTAAAATTTTCGATTTAAGTACAGTGTGGATTAATTTTTTTTCCTTTTTAAATTTATTGATTTGATACATTTATTCATGTTAACACACGAATGTTTTTTTCTTATTTTATTTTTACTACCTATCGTTATTTTAAAACACACACACACACACCGTTATATTCATAATACTCATATACATAAACAAAACGCCACTGGTGTTACATGGTTTGGCAAAAAATTATTTATAAACATGACTATGAGTATATAATATAATATATTTTTATCAATGCAACTTCAATATGAACAAAAATGATTTTATATAAATCTTTTTATAATCTTTAAAACATATATAAATACAGAACATATTTATACTGTATACTGTTTGGTTTTATAGACTAAAATGTTAAGTACCTTAAAAAAGTTATATAAAGATAGTGATAATTCATAAAAATGATGGTGATCGCTAGATTTTATGAATGGTAAAACAATTTACTCGGTAAAATAAATGTCGATTACCGCTTTAAGTTAAACGATTCTCGGGCTGTCTGTATAATATGTTATACTGATTATGTTACATTACATGATCGTTTTTAGGTTTTATCCATGACGATGAATTTGCTTACACAAGTGCTCAGTAAAATAATTTTAATCTGTTAATTTGACTTCACATATTGTCTCCACGCTTTATGTAAACTATGGAGAAATTTGAAAAATCATATTTTTAAAATCCTATCTGTGATCGGTCGAACCGAGCACAATATTATAATCTTTAGGATGACGTGAATAAGTCGTGAATAGGTCTCAATAATTTTCTTAAAATTTTTGAAAACTGCCCAAAATTTTACAAAAAAAAAAAAAGACTAGATAGATAATAATTTAAGAAATATTTTGATGTAAGAAAATTTTGAAAATTTGAAAAAGACATTTTTGGAAATTATTTCAAACATTTTTTTTCTCGTCAAAAAATATATTTTTTTTTACTTTTCTCTGTTAATAGTGAAATATAAACCTGGCAGAGTAAAAAATAAAAATAATAATAGACCCATATCAGTATCCCACTCGAGGGGCCAAGAACACTCAAGGTGTGAAATATGTTCTTTCTTGTTTTACATAGAAAAATGGGGTTGTTACTTTGATGAATTAAAAAAAGTATTTCGTTAGGTACAACTAATAATGTTCTAGGTTCTCAAGAAAATGTTCAAAAAAACCATATTTCTTATGCAAAAAAACTAAAATAATTCAAAGCTATCATTGGACGAAGATTAAAAATTTGATGAATTCTGTCCATGTTTAAAAACTAAAAAAATTGCCATATTTAAAACACATTTTGTTATGTCTACTTACATAAAAAAAAGCCGGACATACTTCGCACGACGGGTGGGATTCTCTTGACGGGTGAATTGAATTTTAAAGAAACGATAAATCATTTCTTCAATAAATCGATTCTGAACGAAGGAAGTTCATAATATAAAAAATAAATGAGAAAAAAAAAAGTAAGAAAAAAGTCCAACATTTTTTTTTACATTTTCAAAATTTTCTTGCGCCAAAATCTTTCATATATGATTTTCTATCTATGTTTAAATTTTCATGAAATTCGGATCAAAAAATGATGGTTTCCGAGTCGTTATTGTCAAATTTTGGGTAGTTTTTTCCAAAAAAAAAAATTGAAGAATTGAGAAATTTAACAAATGACTTCTCTAAAGTACAATCTAGAGGCGAATTCGGTTTCAAAAAGTTACTGATCGAAACTTTTGGACAAGTATTTCTATACGAAAAGTTGTTCACAGAAAAAAAAAAATAAACATCATTGTAAAAACACTAGCTTCTTCACTTCGTACAAAATCTAAAAAAAGAAACGTTTTTATTTTAATTATTTTAATAATAACCCTGCTCCCCCCACAACGGTCCCAAGAACGCGGATACGGTTTGCCGATCGTGGCGTCAGTAGACGACTTGTGCGGTTGACTCACGCGTAGGTGATATCGTTTTAAGGCCGTAATATTATTATTATTGTATTCTTATCGTTAGCAAATTCGTTGCGTGCATGTTATCCGCGTCTCCGATCTCGTGACCCAGTTCGCAGCAGCCGGCACTCGGTGGACCGGAGGATAGTGGAAAAGCGTCTTGTACACGACCGCGGACAGTTGCGTCGTCTTTTTATCTGACCGCGCGTGCGTTCTGCCCGGTCGTCATCGACGCTATCGACGATGGATACAGAAAATTTACAAAAAAAAATCTTAAAAAACTAAAACCCATATAGACTAAAATGGAAAAAAGAAGAAAACCATCAATAAGTAAACCTGAATAATATATACGATATAATTATTATTTAATTCAATTAAATGAATTACTTATCCTAAAAAATTAATTTAATCAACTGTAATTAAAAGGGCCTGGAACTTGATGACCTAAAAATATGTAAAAAAATGCACAAAAAATAATTCATAGAATTATATAAAAAAGTGACATTAAAAAATATATTTTATATTTTACACTCAAAAAAAAAAAAAATAAATATATAATATATATATATATATATTAATAAAAATTTCTTCTTTTATCGAATTTTTTTGTATTACTACTGTAATAATGACATTATTTAAACATTAATATTTTATAATTTATACACTCTAAAAAAGAAAAAATAAATAAAAATAAAAATAATTATATTTAAGAAAAAATATTTACGTTTTATTTCAGTTAAATATATGTGCAAATAATAAATGTACGAAAAGTAGAAAAATGAAAAAAATGCACCAAAAATAATAATAAAATGACTGTGAATCGAAAAATTCATAAAAAAATGCAAAAAATGCAAATTAAAAATTCTACCATTAGATTTAGTGTTACATGAATCAAATTTCTGTAGAAACGAGCAACATATAAGAGCAAAAGAAAAAAAGATGCAAATGCATCAAGTTCTGGGTCCTAGTAATTACAAAAAAGGTCGTGTTTAGCGTACGGTGTATTGAATTTTAAAGAAATGATAAATAATTTATTTAATCAGACGATTCTGAGCAGAGCTTCAGTTTATTCAACACAATTTTACTTCCAAATTATAAAGTTGGTTTTGTAACAATTAAAATGTATTTTTCACTCGGCCAGTTTTATGTTTCATTATAAACTGAAAAATTAAAAAAAAATATTTGTATTTTACTCGGCCAGTTTAATATTTCGCTATTAACAAAAAAAGTAAAAAAAATATCAAAGAAAAGATATGACAAAATCAATTTCTCAAAAAAAATTTTCACGTTTTCAATATTATTTTACACCAAAATATTTCTCATATTATTTCCTATCTATATTCAAATTTTCATGAAATCTGAATTAAAAAACGATAGTTTCCGAATTTTTTTTGTAAAATTTTGGATAATTTTTCTCAAATTTTGAGAAAGCTACTGAGAATTTTGAAAAAATTTCCTCTCAAAAATATAATCTAGAACAGTTGTCGGTAACATTTTTAAGTAATAACTAAGAAGAAAACTCTCTTTCCTATCATGCTAGAAACATGTGATTATATTATTTAACCCGCAATAGTGAAAACTTGTGCATAGTGTATTATTTTAGATTTTTAACGAGTGAAGTGTTTTTACAATGATGTTTATTTTTTTTTCAGTGAACACTTTATCATATGAATCTACTTGTCCAAATGTTTCGATCAGTAACTTTTTGAAACTGGATTTGCTTCTAGTTGGTACTTTAGAGAGATTATTTTTTGAATTTCTCATTTCTTCAGTTTTTTTTTTTTTTTTTGGCGCAAGAAAATTTTGAAAATGTAAAAAAAAAATTTTGAACATTTTTCTTAAATTTTTTTTTCTCATTAAATATTTTTTCCTTTAATTAATAGATAAAAAAAAGTAAAATAATTACATATTAAGATTTTTGTATACTAATGTCATAAGTTAAAGGTAAGTTATAATTTTTGTACCTAACAAAAAAAGTATGAGATCATCAAAATACCGTTTTAAATAAATCAAATTCTATTATCCTCTCCCTTTGTCTTTCGCGAATATGTCGATATCAACTCACGTACCTAAAATGGAAAGCGATTTTCTAGTGTATTATTGTAATTTGTTTTATATTGAGATCAAAAATTTACTCTAATGATTTTAGCAAAAGTGTAAGTAGTAAAACCAATATATGAGTAGGTTTGTTCAACATTTTCAACCCACAAAACAATAATTTGAACGTTTGCCGGTAATGAAACGCCGAAATTGACTCCGCGGCGTAGGTTAGTTCACCGGATATTTGGTTGACTCGCTATGCCGTCGACGCCTTGCTTCGGTCCGCAAATCGTTTGCAATCCGAGGCTTTTGGCAACAAGTGGCAGTATATCAAAAGTGGAAAATTGGAAAAAAAGTCTCTAAATTTGTAATTGTATCGTTTTCCTACTGACGAAAAGTAATTAAAATTGTATTGCATAATTATGAAGTAGTGCTCAATAATACATAATATAAATAGTTTTTCATTCAAATTAATATGAAATTGGAATATATATCACGAAAGACAATAAAGATAATTATAAAAGGTTCACATTTTAAAATTTGGCGAAATTGATCATTCATAATAAATTATTCTGTAGGTATACACAAAATTAATTTTCTTTTGAATAATGCAATGTCCAAAGATGACTCTATTATTTAACCGTTAACATAGGTACTCAATATTCAAGTGACACTGACAGTTATTGTTCTGTCTTATTAAATGAAACCCCACTCAGCATCATTTTAATTAAGAAATTATTTGTCATTTCTTTAAACGTCAACTCGATCACCACGAATATCCTAACCAAAGAGCGAAGAATACTCACAGTGTGAAATAATTATATTCGACTTTTGGTGTACGAATTGACGCATTGTATTTTATACATATATATATACAAAATAAGAGTAGAACTCTAGAAAATATTTTGATGAAGTCATTTTAATAGATTTTGTAATCTAAATTTTCTAACTAGCAGTTTGAGAAGAAAAATTATATGGGAGATCTGTACATTTTTTTCTGTCTTGCCACTTTATTTTCAATTGAGTTCGGCGTCACTGGCTATACTCTTGTAGTACCCAGTACCAGAGTGGGAAGAAATTATTTACCGGGCTATCCACCTGGACCGGCCTAAACTCCTAAAAATATATTTTCTTACAAAACTTTTCTATTTTTTATTTTATAACTATCAAAATCAAGACACACATCAAACTGGGATCCTATGAGACGTTAGGTGTGGTATTATAAAAGGTCAGGCGTGAGGTGGCTCGGATGCTCGTGTACCGACGCAGCTCAGCTCGTCCGAGTTCCACCAGTAGTAGGTATTTTAGGCACAAGTCAAAGGAAACAAAACGTGAGTTTCGAGCCACACTATGCGTCATGAAATACCGACACCTCTGGATAATATCTTACTAGACTTACTGTTGCGCACTATCAAAGAGTTTTTTCTTTTTATCCCGTGCCTTTTCAGCACCACCTGCACGTTTTTTAGTAGCAAACGACATCAAAATGAACAAATAATCGAAATTGTATCGAATTACGATTATTAACATTGTTGTAATTATATTTGTATGAAAAATTTCCTTTTTATAGCATTTTGAACCATCTATTTCTACGATTGGCTGTATAGTTGTGAAAATGATTAAGTTTGATATCAATGATAAACTCATACCTATTATATTTTAGATTCTGAACGAAGTGAAGAAGCTAGTGTTTTTACAATGATGTTTATTTATTTTTTCTGTGTACAACTGTTCGTATGGAAATACTTGTCCAAAAGTTTCGATCAGTAACTTTTTGAAACCGGATTTGCCTCTAGATTGTACTTTAATGAGGTCATTTTTTAAATTTCTTAATTCTTCAATTTTTTTTTTTGGAAAAAACTACCCAAAATTTGACAAAATGACTCAGAAACCATCATTTTTTGATCCGAACTATATGAAAATTTAAACATAGATAGAAAATCATATAAGAAAGATTTTGGCGCAAGAAAATTTAGAAAATGTGAAAAAAAAATTTTGGATATTTTTCTAACATTTTTTTTCTCTATTATTTTTAATATTATTAATTTCCCTCGTTCAGATACGTTTTATTGAATAAATGATTTATCGTTTCTTTAAAATTCAATACACCCGTTAAGAGAATCCCACCCGTCGTACGAAGTATGTTCGGTTTATTTTCAATTAACGTTACGAAATTGACAACGTTATAAAATCCGTGTAGAAACTACAACTGTCTTAGATTGGTGCAGTGTTCAAAAAAGTTAGGTACCTACTTTTACAAATGTTATACCTACTTTTACTTAAAACTCTATTAACTATAACCACAAAATCGCTTACTTTATGAACACTCTAAAATTCACTGTATAAATGTAAATTATGGTGGATGCATCAGAATTTTTAGTTTTTATTAAATTTAATGAATTCACAAGTTATTCTAAACCTGTTATAAACATGTTATCATCCACTAGTGATTTGGCAAGTCTCTTCACTGAAGTTTCATCTCAATTTAAATGTTTAAAAATTTTTATACATTATTTAATTTGATAAAAAAATTCTAAATAATTTATATATGTATATTAAAAATAAATATATTAACTTCTGTTAATATTTCAATATTAAACAATATTAACATATTACAAAACTTACTATGCAAATAATAATATAATGGTAATCCCAAGAGAAAGAAATAGAAAATAATTAAGTAGTTTTTTAATTAGTTAATCCAATAATCATTTTTTTTGCGATATTATGTAAATGCATATCTAATCGTCGTTATAGATGATACCGACTGTAATTTCCACGAAATCAAATATGTTATGTCTTTATATGTAATTTATGTCATTTCTGATGAATATATCGTTTCTGTATCTATATAACTATATTCGTATAAGAGATATCTAAAAAAAAAAAAGCCGGACATACTTCGCACGATGGGTGGGATTCTCTTGACGGGTGTATTTGATTTTAAAGAAATGATAAATCATTTCTTCAATAAATCGATTCTGAACGAGGAAAGTTAATAATATAAAAAATAAATGAGAAAAAAAAAGTAAGAAAAAAGTCCAAAATTTTTTTTCACATTTTCAAAATTTTTTTGCGCCACAATCTTTCTTATATGATTTTCTATCTATGTTTTAATTTTCATAAAATTCGGATCAAAAAATGATGGTTTTCGAGTTATTTTTGTCAAATTTTGGGTAGTTTTTTCCAAAAAAAAAATATTGAAGAATTAAGAAATTCAAAAAATGACCTCTTCAAAGTACAATCCAGAGGCAAATCCGGTTTCAAAAAGTTATTGATCGAAACTTTTGGACAAGTATTTCTACACGAAAAGTTGTACGCAGAAAAAAGAAAATAAACATCATTGTAAAAACACTAGCTTCTTCACTTCGTTCAGAATCTAATACCAATATCGGTAAAAAAAAAATATAAAAACAAAGTCACACTCCACGATTTTTCAACATGAACGCCCATGGCGATGAGTGATGACAAATGCGCTTCGAATTGTCTCCGGAGATAATTTGTTTTACCACTCGTAAAATTTATAATATTCGTCTTCTCGTCTGACCACTTTTACACTCGTTGACGCAGTCACTCGGTTGCGTCGCATTAAACGGGTAGGGCTTATAGAATGCACTCAATGTCCGGTTCACGGCGTACAATATACGAGGGCAAGCAGTGGCGAAACGAACCATGTTTTTTAGAAGCAGTTGCTTCCCAATTTTTTATAACTGGGGGTTGGTTCCTCGCCTCTCAAATAGTATATTTTGAATAAATTATGAAGTTAATTGCAATTAAGCATAGGTACTACAGAAGAGTAATTACTCGAATGCTCATCTGTAGCCAGTAGTAACGATACTATTTAAATATTGAAGTCTTAAAGGACTGTTTGCTTGTTAAAGAAGCTATTTGCTTTCAGGTTATTTTAAGTTCGCTACGCCACTGAGGGCAAGTGAAGTATTATCCGGATTTTTTACCATATTTTATTTTTTTTTCGCTCAACGTTTATCGCGGAAATTTAAATCGCACCCATGTCCTTTAATCACATCCGTTCTTTTCGGTGCATTCCAATAATAATTGCAGTCATATATTTCTCGAAAACGTCTTCGGAACTCAATTTTCAACGTTCGTCATGTCGTTTTCGTACCGAAATTCGCATTCTCCTTAATGGTTACTGGGTACATACTTATATAATGTATGGACAAAAACTCATACTTTTTTTGATCCATACCTACATCAGCAGACCGTTAATGAATCGTAACCAGTGCTTGAATTGGAAAAAAATTAGAAGAGGGACGCATAAGTCTAAAAAAAATTAACGACTCCAAAATTTTAATTTCTTAAATACCTATTGGTGATTTTTTAAAAGTTAGTAGGGGTACGTTAAAAATATTTAAAAAATAGAAGGGGTACTCCGTCCCACCACGTCCTCCTCCAAGTCAAACACTGATCGTAACGTTCGAAAAGACAATGACTAAGAAGATGAAATAGAAAACATTTAGGCCACGTAAAAATTTGACTAAAATTCGAAACCCTAGAAGGTTAGGATATAATACCTGACGTATGGCGTGTTTTTCAATTTCGCCTAATATTGATGACCACCCCTGAAATGTCTGCACCAGCGGTTCTCAAACTGTGGTACGCGGAAGGCCCCATGGTGGTAAAACGGAAAATTAAAAATAAATATTAGATTCTAAGCGTAGCCATGATTTTACAATGTCGTAGATAAATTCTGATTATTTTATACATATTATTTATATTTTATATATATATATATATAATATTTTTAATAATTAAATAAAAAAATAATTTATAATTTATTTCATATATATATTTACATATAACTCCATTGTAAAATTTTAAAAACAACTTTTGAAAATTTTTTCAAAGAAGGTAATTCTGAATTCTTTTTGGATAAGAAACCTATTCATTTTGGATTTGGATGATTTAAGAACACTAACAAACAATGAAAAAGATTCTTCGATAGAATTGTCATGTGATGAATGTTTGAAAATGGAATTTACTAAATTAGAATTGGGTGAGTTTTGAATAAAGATTAAAAACGAATATCCGTTGCTGTCTAAAAAAGAATTTTTATTTTTATTACCATTCACAACCACTTATCTTTGCGAAACTAGATTTTCTTCGATGATCGAAGAAAAAAATAAGTTTCAAAGCAAACTGTATCTCGAACCAAATTTACTCTTAAAAAGTAACACTAAACCAGATATTTTATCGCTAATATCAAATCTACAACTCCATGGTTCTCATTGAATATTTGTTAAATAATAATTCATATCTTAATTTTTAAACACTAATAAATTTGTATAAATAAATAAATAATAATTATATTGTAATATTTTAATGCATTTTTATTTAAAATAAATGTATTTAACTATGTAAAGTTTGTATCGTTCTATTTTTAATCATCAGTGGTACGCGACTGATTGATAATAATATACTTAAGTGAGTACGCGAAAAAAAAAGTTTGAGAACCGCTGGTCTACACCTTTTGAGTAGGTACATTTAAGTGATACACTCAAAGACGTATTTAGGAATTTTGCGCCCCAGGTCAAAAAAAAAACGCCCCCTTTTCACAGTTTTTCCCTGTTTTTGGAAAAAGTATTGAGAAATTGGAAAAATGACCTTTTTAAAGTACCATCTGGGTACGATTCCGGTTCTATAGAGATACTGATCGAAACTTTTAGACAAGTATTTCTATACGAAAAAGTGTTTCCAGAAAGAGAAAGAAAAAATTAACATCATTGTAAAAACATAAGCTTCTTCACTTCGTTCAGAATTTAAAATACAAATGATTACCAGAATAATAATTTTATTACTATAATTTTTACTTTTTTTATTAGTAAAATAACTTTTCTTATTATATCAAAATACTCTCCAAAATTTACAGCCCCTAAAATTTTACCGCCCGGGGCCCAAGCCCCCTCCGTTTCCCCCTAAATACGTCTCTGGATACACTAAAATCGTATACATAGATTGTGCCAGAAAAAAGAAAATTTATAGAATTAATTTTGAAAGATATTACGAATTTAATACAAGTATAAAAAAAAAATAAAAAAATGTTTTCCAAGTGTAGTTATACATGTATACACGTGTAATGTGAAAATTGTCAATGTGATAAAATATCGTATTATGCAACTATTTCTATTTTTAATACAATACTTAATTTGTAACGTCCATATTATATGTTAATACATAAATATATTTATAACATACTTATAACTATTTAATAGAAATAGACAATCTGAATAAATGTAGATAAGGTACCTTTACTCAACAAATATAACTAATAACTTAGATAAAGTAATATGATATATTTTGGTAATTTCGTTGTCAAATCAATAAACATTTGCTTATTATATAGGTAAAACATTGTCGGCGCAGTTTTTTTTAACTCGTCGAAAGTGTTTTTAGCCTATTATTTTTGGTGAAACTGATCCAAATTCTAAGTGTGTGCTCACAAAAGTCATCTGCTATTTGTTCATAGACTTTTCAACTACTATTTCTGTTACATTACATCTATGTTTAGTACCCGAAACTTTTAAGCAGTCTTAAAAGCGTCGAGAATCGTTTTCAAGCTCAAAAGATTGTAACCATAAAATGTATCACAAAGTATATAGACCAGTGCTTTCTTAGTGCAATTAAATTTTAAAATTAATTTCTTTGGAATTTTATAAGTAAAATTTTTATAATGTAAAGAAAAGTAAAAAGAAAGTAGAGTATTGATAAGAAAGCCGGACATACTTCACACCATGGGTTTTCTTCACTTCTCGGGTCAGATACTCTTGGTGGGTGTGTTGAAAATGACGACTATTATTTTTCTTTATATGTATTATAATTTCCTTTGCTAATCGTATGATTGAAGATGTAATTATTTATCGTTACTTTACAATTCATCACACCCACCAAGAGTATCTGACCTTAGGAGTGAAGAATACCCATTTGGCTTTTTTTATCGTTTCTGTAAAATTTTAAAAATTAGATTTGGTCGGTCTTATTCTTGTCAATGTTTCAATTGCAATTTATTCATTAGGTTAATCCGTTCTTATCTGATTCTGAACTGAATAAGTTGTAATTAATAAAATAACTTATTTCTTTTTTGATTAAATTTAAAATGATGCTTTGGAAAAATGCATGTTGCTCAGTCTTGAATAATATATTATTTGATTCGTCACAAATATTATTTTCAGTGGGCGAGATTTGTGTCATCCAGTTTACTAGCTTGCAGCACTGCCATCATGCGGTATAATATTTTATTTTTACGTAAAACTATACGATACTCGTCGTTTGTGTTTATGATATCTCATAATATATTAGTTTAGCGTTCACGTACACCGTTTAGATTTAAAACAACCGTCTGATACTCGGTAGGTGCCGGTCACAATTCACAGACGACATCGGTCAAGAACACAAAAACAAATCATTTTAAAAAGTGTACACAATGAATTAGAACTTGAATTTGTAAACTGGTAATTATTTTATATATATATTATTTTAATATAACGTATATAGGTACAAATAATGACTATTGAAAGTATTATAAGTTATTCAAATAACTTATTTAAAACGTAAGTGTTTTATTATTGATAAATTAATGAAATATTTTTAAATTGTTAGGTAGATATTAATTAATAATATTAATTATTATTTGGTCATACTCTCATACATGATATTGAAATATATCGTGAGGCTGCCTAAAGGCCCACCTAATTATGCCTGTGAGCCGTCTAAAATAAAATATTCAATGTAACCTTTGTTTGTTTTTTGTTTTTTTTTTTGAGAGGGATTTTGGTAAGGCATATTGCATATTGCCATTACCGATAATTTCTATCGATACTGTACTTATGTGTGATCATTTTCTTTTTGTTTTTTATAAAAAGACGTACTTTGCACCTCAGCGTATTCTTTGTGTCACGGGTGGCATACTCTTGTAGGTATGTTGAATTTTAAGAAAACGATTAATCATTTCTCCAATAAAACAATTCAGAGTGGAGCTTTAGTTTATATATTTTTTACTCGATCAGTTTTATATTTTACTATGAACTAAGAAAAGTAAAAAAATAATTTTGATAAGAAAAATGTAAGAAAAAAATTTCCGATTATTTTTTTCAACGTTTTTAACATTTTCTCGTGTCAAAATATTTTTCATTACATTGTCTATCTATGTTTAAATTTTCATAAAGTTTGGATTAAAAAAAAGGTAGTTTTCTAGTCTTTTTTGTCAAATTTTGAGTATATTTTTCCCAAATTTTGAGAAAACTATTAACAATTTCGAAAAAAGATATTCAAAAGTACCATCTAGATTCTAGAGGCAAATTGTAGTTCAAAAAGTTGCTGTCTGAGACTTTTGGACAAGCATTTCCATATGAAAACGTATACACATAAAATAATTATAAAAACCGGACATACTTCGCACGACGGGTGGGATTCTCTTGACGAGTGTATTTAATTTAAAAGAAACAATAAATCATATTTTCTTCAATAAAACGATTCTGAACGAGGGAAGTTAATAATATAAAAAAGGCCGGACATACTTCGCACGACGGGTGGTATTCTCTTGACGGGCGTATTAAATTTTAAAGAAACGATAAATCATTTCTTCAGTAAAACGATTCTGAACGAAGGAAGTTAATAAAAAAAAAAAT
>JAIPRM010006246.1:0-19034 GCA_025469315.1 Stegophylla sp. TES_Ste_2020 | reverse complement strand
AAACATAATTTAAACACCATTTTTATTATTTACTACTTATTAGTTTTTAAATATATAGGTACACATTTTTTTAAAGACGTGATTTTTATAGAAATCATGATTTTTCAAAACCAGTTTTATTAAACTTATAAATTTTTATTTAAACGTCATAATATATATTTTTTGTAACGAAACAATCAGCTAAATAATTTTCTGTTTTTTGAATTTTTAAATTATTGTTTAGCTTTAATTTCTTCTCTACTCTTATGAGATTTTTATTCTATAATATATTTAATCAAAAAATTATGTGTGTTAAATAACTTTGCGTAATACTTGTATTATGTTTCATGTGTAACGTTTAATATGACTATGTAAAATATACGAACGTGGTATCATAAAGCAAATCAAGTGTTACAATATTTGAGAATAATACTATACTAAACTTATTCCGTTGTCCTGAGTGTGACTAACGTTAATGCCCCAAGAAAACTCTAAATAATTAATAACATTTTGGCAACCAATTTATTTTTGGGAAAAAAATGTAGGGAGCCAATTCAACATTAAATTCGTGGGAGCCAATTCGAATGCTCCGAATAAATTGTATCAAATTTTGTCACATAGTATGTAGGAAGTCTGAGCATGGTTGAAATATTGAGTTAAAAGTTATATATCTTTATTATTACCAGATCATATTGAACTAAATTATCGATCATTAAAAAAAAATCTTATGAGTGTGTCATAGGGGTGCAATTTCCCCCGTGACCCCTTCCTCAAATACGCCACTGTTTAAAAATCTAGGATCCCAGGGTCAAAATCAAAAATGTCTGGTTTTTGAATACATCATCAGTATCAATATTATCCGTCGTGTATTCGTGTTAATAATTATAAAGTCCAACGTAAAGTAATGAACACATGTTTCGATATTTTACAGCTTATCGCCGTTTTGGCCGGTGAAACTGTTCTATCTGACGAGACGATATTTTCTGGAGAAAGTTCGCGATCCCACCATCGACGTCCACAGGTTTTTGCAAAAAGTCGTGAGTAAAACACACGAGATTTCATACATTATAACAAAACTACGCTAAAATGTAATATTTATTTATTTTTTTATTCATGTAATCTCCTTGTGCCACCAATATCTCGTTAACCTGTATAATAATAATATATCGCGGTATTCTCCTATAAAAACTTATTTTTCAAAATAGAATACTTATTATAGTGTTTACATTAGGGTGACCATATTTAAGAAAATAAAATACAGGACAAAAATGTTTTTCATAATATTTTTAAATAAATAAGTATTTATTCCATATATAGGTATATGTTTTTGAATCGTGACAAAAGTATAATTTTTAAACTACCTATTATAGATTAAATTTAAACACATAAAAACACTATATTGAAAAACATAAAATAACATAATGAAACTAAATTGATACTTTTTAAAATTTCTTTAAATCCTTTATTCATGCATCATATTGTATACTTAACTTTTTTTAAAAAAAAACTCGTTACCTAATTCATTTTACAATTATAATTATTGATTATAATGATTGAATTATGGTATCCAAAAGATTTCTAAATTTTTTTATTCAATAATTTAATTTTAAAAATGTCGAAAATTTTAAATCAACAGTAGGTCTTGAAACGGGATTAATATGGAACAGACTTGAAATTACGGGACAAAGAGCGTTCTGAGAGAAGTTTGTCAGGACACAGAGCCGAAATAAAGGACAATCCTGTATAAAATAGGACGTATGGTCACTCTAGTTTACATACAAATGTGTACATGATATTTTTATATTTATGAAAACGTTTTCGTGGTATTCACTGTTAGTTTTTTGATCGTTCGTCCTTTGTTCAAAAGTCAAAATCGTAAATTTTAATTTAGAAAGTCTGAATGAGTCAATCGAATAAATTGTCGATAATAGATAATTTGTATTGATTGACAATATTGTACTGGAATAATACTGTGTTGGTAATCATTAAAAACGTAAGTTAAAATGTATTTCGATTGACTCAAAATTCACAATATAATCGCACTCAAACAATAAGAAGTTAAATAGCACTCACTTTATTTATCAAAAATTTGAAGTTTAGATTATTTTCTGAGAAATTCACTCGAGAAACGCCAACGACAACTAGGATTTATGTGTTATAGTAATTTCGATTGTATTAATTTTCCTCTTAATTAGCACAAAAAAAAAAAAAAAAAAACAATAACGAGGAGGCGAGTAATAAAATGAATAAGAATCATATTTTTAATAATATGATGATTGGCGTCTTTATGTGTAGAAGTTAACATTGTATAACAATGATAAAAACATACCTAAGTCAACATAAAGTATACTGTGCATTGTACCAAAACGTATAAATAATAATAATAATAACGTTTCGTCGAATATCACGGGCCACGGAGGGTTGTGTTGTGGTCGATAAATCGTTGAAAGATCACAAATCGTGAAAGCAGGGGTTGTGTATTGCAATTTGTTTTATGCCAAATTTTAGATTTTGAGCGAAGCGGAGAATTTTTTTAAAACGATGACACGTGTTTTTTTATGTATGTAACCATATTTTTGATTAGTAACGTCCAACGATCTCCAGCTCCTTTGTTGATAAGAATTTCCTTCTGTGCGTACATCAAAGAGGTAATTTTTTGAAATTTCCAGTTGTTTCTCGAAGAAAATTTACCGGGATTTTGTGCAAAACTGTAAAATATAACATTTTAATTAGATTTTTATGGAATCGCTTTAGTTATTTAGCCGTAACTCCAAAAGTAATAATTACTACAAATATTTTACTAGAATTTTCAATATTGTACTTAAATTTTCACAAATTATCATCAATAATCATTTATAGATTAATAATATTTTCAATATAACTCCAGAATTTTTAAGGTAAATATACAACTTTGAAATATGTTGTCTTTTTAGTTTTTATTCGGTAAACTTTTAAACTTAGTAATTTTTTTTTTACCAATAAATTCACCACATAATTTTTCATTGATATTTGGAATTTCATTGCTATTCAATTATTTTTTATTCATACGCGATTAAAATTAGAATTCCGGTTGCAGTAACTAAAAAATATATTCGGCTATACTTCGTACACGTAAGCTTGTATACAATTTTCCATAAAAAAAAAAAAAAGAATTGAATATATTATGACATAGTGATCAAAAAAAATCTGCTTATTATTTTATCAGTAATTCTAACTTTTAACTCTTGTAAAGATGTATTCATTAAGTCAACTTTAAAGATATTAATCAAAGGTAGGAAGCATTCGAGAAATAGAAAAAAAATATTCTACTGAATTAAGAATTAAAAATGTTATTAAAAAAAAAATTTGGAAAAACAGATATTAAATTCCAATATTTTCGAAATACAATATTAATGAAAAGTGGTGAAATTTTTTTGGAACACTTGTTATTGTATACTGCGCATTATTGTTGATAAATGGTGAAGTTTCATGTTTCTAATATTATTAGTTTTGAAGTTACGACTAAATTACCGAAATAGATTTTACAACATATTTTGCCGCTTTTACTGGATTTTTCAGTAGTTTTTCTTTACAATTATTATTAAAAATGTTGAGCATTTTGGAAAATAAAATTATATATAATGATTGTACAATCAATAATACAAATAATACAATAAAAACTAATAGTATGTGATTAACATAATATTTATTTTTAGATACCAGTAACTGAAGTAACGATTAAAGAAATTATTGTTTATAAAATTATTTATATTTATTTCTAGTTTTCTACATAGAGGTATATGACATGATTTAAACCACTTTTTACTACCTAATTCTTTATTATAAATCGATGCGATAATATTAATATTTTTCACAAGTTTAGTATTATAATGTTATGATTATATATTGACAATTATTTTTTTGTGTTCAGACTCAAGACTTATATTATTTTTATATTTTTTTGAATCATGCATAACAGAATAAGTTTTAGGTGTTACATAAAATTTTTTTCATTTTTAAGTAAATTTAAAGCATTTTTATGAAAAAATAAATAAAATTAAAAAAATCGTATTTGGAAAAACCTGTTCCTAATACATTTTTTATTTGAATTTTTAACTTTAAGAGTATATTATATAGCACGTTATAATTTACATTTTTTGTTCAACACATAATTGGTGTACATGTTTCATAGATTTTAAATAATTGAGTTCTGCTAATATAAGTAAAGTACATTTAACAAGCACCAAGTATCTATCAAAATCTAGTTACATTTAGGTCGGTGAATGAAAAAACGGTAGTTCACGTTCTTTGTAATATTATCCACTGGAATATCAACCCCCTTCCCCGCCGTCGTTGAGCCTATTTCCATTTCTGTAATGACTGTAATCCGAATAGAATTTTAAAATAACAATAAATTAATATGTAACACGTGCGTGTGCACACGCATACCAAAGACCTCCCGTCAGAGGATCATCAGTTAAGACACGCCAACGTCCGTCATCATCCGCGCGTGCCTAAATATTAACTCGGTGCACGCGATCTCTGGGCGCTGCCATCACAGACAGACTTTGTACACTCAAACATAAAGTCATGTTTAGGTACTTATTTTTAGTATTTACGCGTGCGTGTATGTGTGTGTACGGTTGTGTTTATAGTAAACGCCGGGGCGTTACGTGTAATTTTTAGTTTTTTTTTTTTTTGTAAAAAGTTTTTGTTACAAGTAAGCGCGTGGGAATCAGTGTCAGGATTGTGTGGAATTTTAAGTGTAACGTCGCGTTAAACGTAAAAAATAAAAAATACAAAAACAATATTCGAGCACCCGAAACGTATAAAATATATTGGAAATTTTAAAAATTTTAAGTGAAAGTTGACCCGTTCAATGTCTTGTTCCTTTAATATTCAAAGGAACCTTGTTCTGTTCCTCGTTTCCACGAAAAAGGAACGAATTCCTTAACTTACTCCTAAAACTTTATAAAATTATATTATTTAACATCAAAATATTATTTCAAATATTTCTCAAAATATACCATTTATAGTGTCAAGGGTTATGTCGTTTACTCGATAAAAATCTTGAGAATAAATAAAACAGTTTGCCTTAAATATGGTTATAACACATTTTTGAAAAAAAAAAAAATAAATAAAATAAATACGTTCTTATTTCTTTGAAAAATAATAGAATCCGTTCTTTTATTCGGTTCTTAAAAAAAGAATTAATTCTATTAGTCTTTCTTTTTGTGATTAATTAATTAATTATTTAATTTATCAAATTACAAAAATTATTGAATGATTAATTTTTTGTTTGTAACAGTGTAATTTGCGTTGTAAAATAATTAAAATATCTATTTTGATTCATCGTTTAGTAATTAGTAATTACCTAATGTCCTCTAAAAAATTAAACTGATTATTAGAAATCATAATTTTATTCTGTCAGAGTACATAAATGTACGTTTATTTCAGTTTCTCATTGTTCACAATTTTTAAACAACTCGATGTGCCAACTTATTACGATACTTTAGTAGGAATATGTCAAATAATTTTTCGTTTCATATTTTAGATCTTAATGCTTTAGATTTTATAGTCGTTCCAAAAATTTACCCTATAGTCACTTTGAGTTGTGTTCCACCTCCAGAGCCGTGCCGTGGGGGCAAGCGCCCCGGGCGCATGGTTTAAAGGGGCGCCAAAAATAGTTTTTATGATAATTTTTATAATATTTTAAACTATACATAAATAAAAAAACGCTAGCTTCTTCACTTCGTTCATAATCTAAAAAAAAAAAAAAAATGAGAAAGTTATTTTGGACCATTACAAATTATTTCTGAATAAATTTCCGACTATGGTCGAGTAATAACAATAATAGTCGACCACCTTGTATTATTTAGCTTTATAATAAATTATTGTATTCTTTATTTCAAATATACTGCTCGTCTAGCACGCAGGGTGCAATAAGCGATAGTCAAAAATAAACAGAATAACCCTAATTACTCATTATATGTTATACACAAATTGTATTACATAATATGTTAAATTTGTGATTTTTATTAATTTTTAATTATTTAGTACCTAACTATTTTGTTTAATAATTACTATTGCAATCATCTTTAGTTTTTTGTCAAATCAATGTTCAAAATACCTACATTGTATAAAAACATGTTCAATTAAATAGAAATTAAATACATAATAATAAATAAAATAGAGGGCGAATACTTTTAATTTTGCCCCGGGTGCCAAATCTTAACGGGGCCACACCTGCTCTAATGCTTAATATATGCCTAAGATCCACACTAATAAGACCAAACGTCTGCGGCCGCGGCGCGTGTCCGATAACCAGCGACCGGCGGCGGCGGCTGGTAAGTGTGGCACGCACACGCTGCAGCAGTCGCGGCGTAGACGGTTTTATTAAATTTTTTTTATTTTTTTTTTTTCATACCTTTCTCCTCTTCGTCCGTTTCTTCACCATTTCTCAAAACACTTGCCGCCACCGCGGTGTGTGTGTGTGTGTGTGCCGACGACTATTATAATATAGCAACGCGACTGCGTGACGGCGGCGGTGCAGCATCTGACATCTCAGATACTTAACGATAATTTGCCGCCACGCTTGGCCGTAACTATTTTCATATAATTTACCCGTGCATAGGTATATAATAATAATAATAATATGTAAAATACACGTCACGTGTATATACGCAAGTTCAATCACGGTTGTATACCTAATGTACCAATAAAGCGTGGGAAACCTATAGAGTGAATGGATGATAGTTTTCCTAGATTTCACTAATTCTCTACGTCCGTATTGATTCCGTTGAACGTTTGGATATTATACGAAATGAAATTAAATAGCTGGGCGTTAATGCGAATTAAACGAAAAACGAAAAAAAAAAAAAGGAAAATTATAGACTCGGTCTCCACAACATTAGTCTATAGATTAGTAAACGTACAGTTACTGCAGTGATTTTAACGGTCGTATACACACTGTGGTTTAGTTTTGACTTAATCGTCAATTTTAATTTGTACTTCTGTAAACTTGTTCGTAATTATACGGTGGTATCATAGGCGCAATTAGAGGGGGCTTAAGGGGGCTAAGCCCTCTCAAAACTGCTCATAGCCCCTCCACAATTTTTGAGAATAACATAAGGTTAATGCCTTTTTGGGACACTAAATGAATAAAATAAACATATTAGCCCCCAAAAAAAAAAAAAGTTTTCCAAGTTGCGCCAATGAGTGGTATTAGGCAAACACAGCCCCAAAGTTTAAACGTTCCCAGGCAAACTCTCTCGCATTTAAAACAAATAATTGGAAATACCATACCAGATAAGTGGTGTATTGAACAGTGCGGTCTCGAGGGCAGGGTAAGCGGAGCACTTGCCCAGAGCCTAGTGCCTCGAAGGGCCTTGTGTACATTCTATAAAATTTATTGGAGAAAAATCTTTCCAACCATTTTACTGAAGACTTATATTTTAAATAGATTACAAATAATAACAATGTTTACAAATTAAAATATAACGTTTGTACAACTAGCTATAAATATGGGCATTAGACAACATATTATAAATATTTTGAATTAGCTTATAAATGTATATATATATTTATAAAAGGTTATTAAGTCAAGTGTGTTCAAAATGGATAGGTGGTACTCGAATATAAAAAGGCTGAAAACCGTTAGTATACCATTAAATTTCAATGTAATATTGTAAATTCAGAGGCCTTGAATCATAATGATGGTCAGGGCCTCGCAAAACCTGGGAACGTCACTGATATTGAAGTTTTTATTTTCTATTCGTGGTATTGGTTCATAGAGTGTTCCTATTTACATGCATAAACGGAAACATATTAAAGCCAAATCCCAACATGTTAGATTTAAATAAGAAATTAATAAATTATAAAAACACTGTATTCGAATTTATTAACTATAATGTCACGACTATACGACTGTTCAGTCTTCATATAATTCATATATATTACATAAAAATACGCGGAGTTGAGGGAAGAGACATTATCAGTATGTTTGGGGACTATGAACACAAATAAAGATTCGCTATAAAAATACATGAAATATTAAATTGATAGGTGGGACTATGCTTTTTAATATTTAATATGAAAAGCTATTTTTATAAAAGCTCTACTAGGTCCCTTCGTTGTTTTTGCCAATTCAAGTAGGTGCTGACATTATTGTTCCAGAGGTTACATAAAATATAAGATCAAGAAAAATATTATAAAATTGTCGATCTTCATGAACAAAATTGTTAAAAAAAAAAAAGCTAGTAATGAATTTTTCCAAAAAAGTTAAAAAACGTCGAGACTAATTTAAATTAATAGTTGTAAAAGATTTCGATTGGAAACATTCATTATTTTATGAAGGAAGGAAGGAACTAGGTGGATGTGTTAAATTGAAAATAAACGACAAATCATTTTTTCAATAAAAATATTGTGAATGGAACTTATATTTTACATAAAAATTATATAGTTTATTAATATTATAAAAAAATTATTTTTACTTTGCCAGTTTTATATTAAACAATCAACTGAGAACAGAAGAAAAATATATGAGAAAAAAAATCAGGAAATACTTCGCACCATGGGTATTCTTGGCTCCTTGGATGGGATATAGTGGGCGTGTTGAGAAAACTATTGAGAATTTCGATATATCACCTAGCGAAAGTACCATCACGAGATGAATTGTGATCCCAAAAGTTGCTGATTAAAACTTTTGGACAAATTATACATAACATGTTGATCGATAAACGAACTTATAATTAATATATATTTACACCAATGTGTATGAGTCATTTCATTTTACAAGAATAATTTTTTTTTCGCGTTATCCATTTCGACGTATCATATTTACGAGTACTGAGTTAATTTTTTACATTCTGTACGAAGTGAAGAAGTTAGTGTTTCTACAATGATGTTTATTTTTTTTTTATTTTTTTTTCTGTGAACAATTTTTCGTATGGATCTACTTGTCTAAAAATCTCTATCAACAACTTTTTAAAACCGGATTTGCCTCTGGTTGGTACTTTAAAGAGGTCCTTTTTTCCTTTTTTTGAATTTTTGAATTTTTTTTTCGGAAATCCGGCATTTTTTGATCCAAACTTTATGAAAATTTAAACATAGTTGGAAAATAATATGAAAAACATTTTGGCGCAAGACAATTTTGAAAATGTAAAAAAAATTTTAGACATTTTTGACATTTTTTTTATTTTTATTTTAACAAAAATAATTTTTAGTTTAACATTTAAGTTCAATACCTCAAAACTGATAATTATTATTGTGTATTAATTGAAGCTCTGCTCAGAATTATTTGATTGAAGAAATGATTTATCTTTTCTTTTAACACACTTTCAAGAGTATCCCATCCGAAATGCGAAGAATGCCCCAAGGTGCGAATTACATACTTTTTTTATTGATTAGGTAAAAAAAAAGTAAAGTAAAGTAAAGTATAAACAAGAAAACCAGACATAATTCACACCATGGATATTCTTCGCTCTTCAAGTCAGATACTCTTGGCTATTATTGTTCTTTATATTATTAACTTCCTTCGATCAAAAACGTCTTATTGAAGAAATGATTTATCGTTTCTTTAAATTTCTACATATCCACCAAAAGTATCTGACCCAAGGAGCGAAGAATATGCTGTGCGAAGTATGTTCTGCTTTCTTGTCTATATTTTTTTTATTATAAGCTGGACCTGCATATACATAAAAATAATATTTTTTATCTCCTATAGGCCATAGCCGTAATGGTCGGCTTGTGTTACTTGGGCACGGTGCAACAGACCCAAGTTGGCATCCAATCGTTCCAGGGCGTGTTTTTTATGCTGATCACCGAAAACTTCTTCACGCCAATGTATTCGGTGATGAACCAACTACCTGCACAACTACCCTTGTTCCGGAGGGAACACACTTCCGGCCTGTACGACGCTTCGACCTTCTACGTGGCCAACTTTCTGTCCTCCGTAAGCTCATAACATCTGTCATAGACAAATTCAGGGACTGCTCTAGCTAGTGAAGTATTTGAGAGTTTCTATTCAGAAGGGGCGAACCCTATTTACTTATTTTTAGAAAAGAACAAAAGAGGTATTTTTTTCTCATATATCTTAAGTTATTTATTTGGCGCTTGATGAATTGCGCTCCATTTCCATAACACTAAGATAATTCCGTTCCGGTGTTATTTTACAACTAGGTAAACTGTGTACCAGTATTATTTTACTGCTAGATGGATTGTGTCCCTATCCGTAATGGAAACATTCGTAGAGAGAAAATCCAAGGATAAAAGTGCATTTAAATCGGTACAAACATTGATTTGTTGTGAAAAACCAATGGTGAAAAAAAATTTGATATGCTTGAATTTACTTTGGATTTTTTTTTCATTTTTTTCGAATTACTCACTGATTAAGTCCGTCAGCGTTGCCCAAGAATAACTAGAATGAGTTTGGCCATAATACAGGTTATAATATTCCAATAAAAATAAAATGTTTAAATAGTTTAAAAATCTAATATTAATTAATTTTATAATAAATTATTAATTTTGATTCCACAATCTACTTCGTAGTGAAGAACAAAGGGAACGTAATTCGCCTAATGGTAACATAACTGGGATGCAATTCACTTAGAAAATTGTATCTTGGACATAGTTTACTGAGCTGTTTATACATTTTTTTTCGTATGCGACTCACTGAACCCAATTAATTTTACTAAACGTTCTTCTACATATTCTAAAACTTTTTATAAAATGAAGAATATTTTCAAACTTTCCCTCGTGAGTGCCTAATTGAAGTTACTATTTCGTCGCTGTATATTAAATTTGATGTTTAAGGGAAAAATAAAATTGTGTCAATCCAGTAAAAATTAATTAATGCAAAACCTTTGTATGAATACCCAAATTTCACCAGGGCATGAATAAAATATTGAGTTAAAAGTTGTTTTATTATTAGTACTACCAGATTATATTGAACCGAAATAATAATCAATTCCAAATTCTTTTTATTGTAGGGGAGAAAGGGAGACTATCTTCATTACCTCCTCCTAAAATATACCATTGCGCCCTGTACAGACAAATAATATTATTGCTACTTTATTACTTTCTATTTTTTCTTGCTGAACAATCTCATAAAAACATAATTTATAAAAAAAAAAGAAATTCAAAAACGTTTATCAAAACCACCTACTGGTCTAGTGTAATGTACTAATATTGTCCCCAAAAAATTACCACCTTGAACGGTGATACACTTCACTCATGTCTAGAGCTAGCTCTAGACACATTACATGTGGTTTGTTGTCGAAGTCAATGACTCGTGCGACATCGGCGATATTATACGAATTAATAATACTATTATTATTTCAACGTTTTTGCATTTGATTTTTGATTTTTTTTTTCACTCTTTCGTTCTGGTGCCCCCGCAGGTCCCCACGTTGATCGTCGAGCCCACGGTGTACACGACAATCGTTTACTGTATGGCCGGTCTACAAAACGATGTGTACGCATATTTTCTCACGGTGATCATCACGATCCTGGTAATGGCCGTGTCTACTTCTTGCGGTCCGTACCTACAACACGCGTATAGTATACATAATATAATATTATTATTTTAATATAATATATTGTTCTCCGTCATAAACAGCGTAATAATCGTAATAAATATAAACGCACGAATATTTATAATTCACAATACAGAACACGTACACGCGAGTGTGTAGGTACAACATATTATGATCTAATTAGAACGTATGTACATTATATATAGTGTGTCCCACGAGTAAAGTTGCGTGCAGATAACTTAAAATTTACCTGGACAAAGATAAAAGATATTTATCTAAGGTACAGATAAAAAAGAATTAAAATACATTTTATTTCGATTAAGAAAATTATAAATGAATATTTTTCTAGTGAAAAAATTATTGTTTTAATTTAATTTTTGTCAGCTATAAAAATTATAGTGAATTATATAACAAAACCATAATGTTGCTTTATGTTTAATATAGAATTTTTGCTTTAGTATCATTAATACAAAAATACCAGACTAAAAATATAAAAATTAAAATTCTGTATACTTATATTTTTTGTACTTGTATCATTTAATTTATGCACACATAAAAAATGAAATAAACATCATCGTGAAAAACACTAGCTTCTTCGTTACACTCAGAATTTGAAATTTCTTCTACATATTATGGAAACAATAAAAATAATGCAACTCAAAAAAACCATTATTAAAAATATGTACATATGTACATATTGAGAAAAATAATTATGATCTCTTAAAAATTGATTTATCTAGATAAATAATTAGTTTAGATACAACTTTTATTTATCTATGATATTATAGCAGATAATTATCTAGATAAGATAAAAATTAATTATTCATTTATCTAGATAATACTCTATACTGTCCACGAGGAATTACCCTACAGTCTACGTGATATATCCTGTGATAATAAAGGTAATTAAATTCTCTCATATATATATTTATATATAAGACTGACAGGTATACGAGGATTACAAATAATTTTATTCATATTTTAATTGCATTTAATGTTTGAATTTAGAAAATGGAGTAATATTTATTATCTCAGGCGATATCGCGATGGTTGAGTCCTCGTGGAACACTCTGTATATATTATGTATATATTTTTTTCATTATGTTTTCTACACACACACACAGGTTACATGTTCAACAATATTTTCGGATCGTTGTCGCTGGCGTTAACGTTCGTCCAGCCGTTTGACAATGTTATCATGATGTTGTCTGGAATATTTGTAAATATCAGGTCGGTATAATGTCATTTTGGAAATCATATATGTGTTTTACGTATTACACGCATATTGTTATGTACACCTATACTATCATAGGCAGAAATCTAAAATTGAAATTACCTTATTGAAAAAAAACATTGTAAAGTCGAAAGGGAATCTCCTTGAAACTCGAAAAAGATCAATTTTTTTGAACATAAAAGGACTGCATATAACAATAACGAACATAGAATTTGCTTTCATGTAAGAGTTAGGACTTAAATGCTCTTAAAAGAATATATTTTAAATGTTTTTATAATAGCTTGAACATGATATTTCAAATGCATGTCGAAAAAATGCTTTAGTGCTCTAAAAATTATAAATAATGCACTTATTTATTTATTTTTTTTATCATTTTGATAGAAAAAGTTATATTTGATAAAATTAATAGATTGAAAAAAAAAATGATTTAAAAAACTTAAACAAACAAAACTGTCGTGCGTGACAGTTAATCTTAAAATTTATCACTCGTAATATGGATATGCACATTAATCATTATCATATAGTCCGACTTTATAATACGATTTGATAGTTTGTTGTTCTTAAATTAAAATTATAAATTTAAATTTTGGATTTATAAGCTTAAAAATGCTTTTAATATATAAAGAAAATTATCTTAAAATAAAAAAATTCAAAACAAAAGTTCTTATTCTCATTTAAAAGTACTTTAAATTAATTTGTGTAAAAACAAGAATTGCACAGCAAGCTTTAGAAAATAGAGTGCATTGAAATCCCAGCCCTACATGTATAGTACGGGAAAAAATTTTTGACTTGGTGTTGTTTTCCAGTTAATCAAAGGATTTAATTATTTTTTCCTAGTTTCTCTGTTGTTATTGAACACTATTCAGTAAGCTGTCAAAAGAAAACAAATATTTCATCAATTTGGACAATACGTGTTCGTGTTAAATCGAAATTTTAAATACATACCTACAACCTAGTAAAGTTGAAATAATTTCGTGTGCATACCAAAATGTAAACTATCGATTTTTACTGTTTTCAAGTTTTGTTGAATAAAATCGCTTTTTAATTATTTTATTAACACGAAAATATTTTAAACCAATTAAATAGGAATAAACAAATAAATCCATATGCTTCTAATTACGTAAAATTAAAGTATAAACTTAATCTTATTTGACAGCTGTTAATAATTAAAATATATATCAAACACCATATTTGCATATTTTTCATTTGTGTAAAGAGTATAATTCACCACCTATTTGCTACTGCTGTGATTTAATTTCTAAACTGTTGTTATTACTAGGAGTATACCGCAGTATCTACATTGGGTAATGGCTATATCTTGGTTCGAGCTCGGATTCGAATCACTGACTATTCTTCACTGGCAAAACGTGACTTACATAGGTGAGTTTAATCGATTTCAATTTGACGAATAAATATATCATATTTAAATAATATTACGCGTTATGACTGTGTAATAATATAGCCTGCAATGAAGATCTGGACGTACCGTGCCTGATGGATGGCAGTGAGGTCTTAGATAAATACGAATTCACGGAATCCAATCTAATACCGCACATTTATACCATGGTTTGGCTGTTCGTCGGTTTTCACGTCGTGTCTTTCGTGTGCTTCGTGACCAGGGCCCGCCTGAATAAATTGTACTAAACGGACGAATTTCATATATTTTTGTTACATATATATTTTTATACGACATTAAAATACAATTTTCCTTAATTAATGATAAAAAAAACTTGTTTCAAATTATGATTCCTCGTGATAACCTGCAGTATTAAGCATAAAACGATTATGCTAAGATTATGCCAAAAAGATTATGCCATAAAGATTTGACTACCACCCACAATACATTATTATGCCAAATCGACAAACCCTTGCTTATATATTATTATGTCTATACGATGTTTAGGGTCATTTAAAAAGCAGTACCGGATTTAATCACACGTCATTTTTTAGATTCTGAACGAAGTGAAGAAGCTTATGTTTTTACAATGATGTTTATTTTTTTTTTCTTTCTCTGTAAACACTTTTTCGTATAGAAATACTGGTCCAAAAGTTTCGATCAGTAACTTTATAGATCCAAAATCGAACCTAGATGATGTACTTTTGAGAAGTCATTTTTAAAATTTCTCAATATTTTTTTTAATAATGCGAAAAAACTGAAACAAAAATTTTCAAAAAACGGCAAAATATGCAATTTCCGTAAAATTGAAAATTACTTTTTGACATAACTTCTAAAATAATGCAGAAAAAGACTTGAAATTTTCACCAACCACTAAAAATAGTGACGAAAACAATTCATAAAAATTTCAAAAAGATTTGATCAATTTTGAGTTAAGTGCAGCATTTTGAAAATTTCGGAAATATCTAATTTTTTGTTAGTTTTTATGTAATAAAATTTTTGATTTTTAAAATTAAGACTTGAAAATTTAATGTTATCTCACTGACATATATATCTACTTGACCTGAAAAAATCTCGAAAATCGTTAGTCAAATTTTTTTTTTATTACCGTTTGAAGTTAGAATTTTGACGTAATTCGTTAGTTTTACCTAAAATCACGCACTTTAACGTACATATAAGAAAATTGGCCAAACCGATTGTTTTAAAATTTGGTGTTTAGATAGAAAATTTCATTGCGAATATTTTGGTGCAATAAAATTTGTTACGAACAAAGAATTTACAAGGGTAAGACTGAAAAAAACTCGAAGAAAGTACGGATACTAAAAGGTATTTATTATTCGCTTATCTTACATATTTTTCGACGCTAAATTTAATATGATACAAATCGGTAATTACGGTGTGGCCTTTGGACTGCCGCCCAAATACATTTCTAAGAGCCACAACGCCTTATCAGTAAGTTGTCACATATTACACGGACTACCATATCTATGTATACATGTTTATTGTATATGTATATGTTTACACTATTAAATAACAGTATCTAACCTACTATTTTATATTTATATTATTAACTTCCTTCTTTATGTTATTAACTTCCCTCGTTCAGAATCGTTTTACTGAAGAAATGTTTTATCGTTTCTTTAAAATTCAATACACCCGACAAAGAATCCCACCCGTCGTGCGAAGAACACCCATCGTGCAAAGTATGTCCCGCTTTTTTTATTTATTTATTTTTTTTTTTTTTTTTGGTTACCAATTTTTTGGTATCGATGTGAACTACAATTTCAACTACTCAAAAAAATAATTTGGTCGTTATGGATTTTAAAATTAAATTTTATTTGTCCCCTGAATAGTTTTTCAAAATGGAGCTGTCTTGTTATCGCACTGTCACCTTCAATTAATGGGGGGTATAATTATACCCCCCATTAATTGGTTATAGGTAGTTAAAAGGATTTATTTTTTTCAACGTTCATTGAACAAAATTTCTTTACATATGGTTCAAGGGGGGTGTCTAGACACCCAAAACAACCCCCCGTTGATCGCGTCACTGTCGAAAACCATTGATCTAGATAATTTATGTAGATAATACACAACGCGCCGGTTATGATCGACGGTTTGCGAACATGATCTTGCGATAATCTGCTTTCCGTCGCCGCCGCACGTTTAATAGCAGATACCGCGGTTTGTGTACATGCAAGTGCAGAGCGCTTGCGAAAAACGATTGTATCGGGAACAATGGCCGTTTGTACTTCGTATCGTTTTTTTTTTATTATTATTTTATTGTATTTGTCGAAAACGTAATCACGAGAGAATAGTTCAAACTCATCGCACAGTTGTCGACGCCACTCGACCATGTTAGAGGTTAGGGATACGCGTGTAGTAGATAGTAATAGTGAGAAAAAAACGCGCGAGACTACGCATGTACATTTTCTACTTCGTCGATTCTTTATTTTAAACACTAGTTTTTTTTTTTTCACTACTCTTAGTATTATTATTATTTGTCTAATCCAGTGTTTCCCAACATATGGGTCGCGAAATATTACTGATGGGTCACTTTGTTTGTGAAAAATATTTTACTTTTTGAATTTTAATAGTAGGTTAGGTTAGGTTAGCAAAATCCAATCAGTCGGCCTACTAAATTTAAAATTAACAATTAAATTGCATTCATGATATTATTCAAATGTATATTCATTAAAAATTTTATTACACATGCATATTCAGTATTTTATTTGTAATCACTAATCAGTATTCAGTATTTAGTAAATAATAGTGATATTTAAATAAATATTAGTAAATCATACAATAACTTATTATAAAATAATGTTATATAAAAATATGAACACTATATAATATTATAATGATAGGTGAAACTAGACAATTTTATTAGGACAGGCCAAGTAATAAATATGAAAAAGAATTCTTATACCTAATAACTTTATACAGTAATTTACCTTTTTTTAATGTAATACAATTTTTTTTACATGTTTACGTTAAGTGTTTAATATTAGATAAAAATTGTATTATATTATAAAATTAATTAAAAATAAGTAAGTTTATAATCAGGGTTGAATAAGCCCACCGGAGAATCCAGATAGGCCTTTCTCTCTGTAGGCCTTTTTCTTCTTATTATATTTTTTATACACTATTACAGAGCAGAGTTCACTTCTCATGACATTTAAACATACACTGGCGACCCCTAAGTCCAACCAGTACGTAATACCTTCAATTAAATAATAATTTAATGTATAAAGAAAATTAAACAATACTTAAAATTACAATAAGAGTATTTATTAATTGGTTAACTCGATTTATCAATAAATTATGAAGTACTTTTTCGATTCATCGACCATTCTTTATACTTATAAGGGTGTCAACTTTATTTATTGAAATGACAACATATATATATATATATATATATATATATACTTTTGGACCAATACTTTAAAAGTTAATTACATTTTTTACTTAGACTGGAGGTGAAGCGTGGATATGACATATTCTTCGTAAATGAATGGTTCGTAACAGAATCACACTGTATATTATCAAAAAGCCGGACATACTTCATACGATGGGTGTACTTCGCACGACGGGTGGTATTCTCTTGACGGGCGTATTAAATTTAAAGAAACGATAAATCATTTCTTCAGTAAAACGATTCTGAACGAAGTAAGTTAATAATATAAGAAAAAAAAAATTTTCGAAAAATGTCCAAAATTTTTTATCACGTTTTCAAAATTTTCTTGCGCCAAAATCTTTTTTATAGGATTTTCCTTCTATGTTTAAATTTTCATAAAATTTGGAAATGATGGTTTCCGAGTCGTTTTTGTCAAATTTTGGGTAGTTTTTTCCAAAAAAAAAAAAAAATTGAAGAATTGAGAAATTAAAAAAATGACCTCTGTAAAGTACAATCTAGAGGCAAATCCGGTTTCAAAAAGTTATTGATCGAAACTTTTGGACAAGTATTTCTATACAAAAAGTTGTACACAGAAAAAAAAATATAAAAAAAAAAAAATAAACATCATTGTAAAAACACTAGCTTCTTCACTTCGCTCGGAATTTAAAAATACTTTGTAGCTTATAAACAAGAAATTGTTTATTATTATATTATACATTTCAGTAGTTTATAATGTATATAAATTCTTTTTAATAGGCATATTATTATGAAGATGAATGTTTATAATATTAATAAGTACAAGATTTATTCTATGAAATTTTGAATTTGATATTGATTGCATTAGAACAGTGGCGTATTTGAGACTTTCGGGGGGGAGGGAGTGGTGAATCCTATCTTTAGAACAGAATTAAAAAGGTTGTTTTTTCACAAACATTAATTAATTAATTTTTTTTTTTTAACAATCTTTTGCATATTCTAAGAATTGTTATACATTAGAAAATGTATTCGAATTTTTCCTTTGTAGTGACTATTTCATCGTTATTTTCCATATTTAATTACTAATATAAGGTAAAAGTAAAATGGAGATAATTTTAAAACAAATAAATAATATTAAACCATTACAATTGAATATTATTAAGGTAAATTTTTACTTTTACTCAATTAAAAATAAATTATATTGAAATTCAGTTTTTCTAATATTTTCTTGGCATTCGATTTTATTATATTTTAATAATTTAAAGAGAAAAATAAAAGATAGATATATTCTACGAATTCTAAAAGTAGGAATAATAAAAAACCCGAATACTACGAATTATATTAAATATAATAAAATACAATAAAACTTTAAAAAATGTATGTAAATTTATATTATAGTACACTTATTTTTTTTTTAGATTCTTCTTGAAGTGAAGAAGCTTATGTTTTTACAATGATGTTTATTTATTTATTTTTTTTATTTTTTTTTTCTGTGTACAACTTTTCGTATAGAAATACTTGTCCAAAAGTTTCGATCAATAA
>JAIPRM010006245.1:0-19034 GCA_025469315.1 Stegophylla sp. TES_Ste_2020 | reverse complement strand
TAGAAAATCCTATAAAAAAGATTTTGGCGCAAGAAAATTTTGAAAATGTGAAAAAAATTTTTGGACATTTTTAGAAAATTTTTTTTTTCTTATATTATTAATTTCCTTTGTTCAGAATCGTTTTACTAAAGAAATGATTTATCGTTTCTTTAAAATTTAATACGCCCGTCAAGAGAATACCACCCGTCGTGCGAAGTATGTCCGGCTTTTTTATTATACATTATAAATTTATAAATTACCGACCTATAATATTTAAGTTTTTATTTCATGTAAACTAAATAGTAATCAGCACATTATATTTTAGATTCTGAGTGGAATGAAGAAGCTATTGAATTTACAGTGATGTTTATTCTTTTTCTCCTTCTATAAACACTGTCGTACAGAAATATTTGTCATAAAGTACGTCATACAGACTATACGGTACCTTTTTAGATCGAAAACAACACCCAAATGTTACTTTAAATAGGTCATTTTTAAAATTCTCCGATATATTCTCAAAGCGTAAGGAAAAACTACCGAAAAATTGTCAAAATCAGTTAAAATATGCTATAACTTGAATTTATTGAATTGCTTTGAAATGCTTTGAAAATATTGAAACATCTATCTTTTTTTCATATAAGGTTTGATATCATGCAATTTCATATAGCTTATGACTTTACAATGATGTTTAATTTTTTTCTCCTTCTATGAACACTTTCGTATGGAAATACCTGTACAGAATTTTCGATCAATAACTTTTTAGATCCGAATACACAACCAGGTGATATCTTAAAGACGTCATTTTTTTTAAATTTCTCAATACTTTTTCTAAAAATGAGTAAAGTCTGTCGAAAAATTCATAGAAAATGGAAAAATATGTTATTACCGGAATTCTCATGAAATTAAAAATAATTTTTAACATAACTACAAAAATAATGCAGCTAGAAATTTGAAACTTTCACCAAAATAATAATCACGAAAACACTTTATAAAAATTTCAAAAACATTTGATTGATTTTGAGTTAAGTACAGCATTTTGAACATTTTGAAAATTTCTCGTTTTTTATAAGTTCTGTGAAAAATTTTCTTACGCCAAAATATTCGCAAAATAATTCTCCATCTTTATACCAAGTTTCATACTAATAATTTTTAGATTCTGAATGAAGTGAAGAAGCTAGTGTTTTTACAATGATGTTTTTTTTTTTTTTTTTTATTTTTTTTTTTTTCTGTGTACAACTTTTCGTATAGAAATACTTGTCCAAAAACTTTCGATCATTAACTTTTTGAAACCGGATTTGCCTCTAGACTGTACTTTAGAGAGGTCATTTTTTGAATTTCTCAATTCTTAAATTGTTGGAAAAAACTACCCAAAATTTGACAAAAACGACTCGGAAACCATCATTTTTTGATCCGAATTTTATGAAAATTCAAACCTTAATAGAAAATCCTATAAAAAAGATTTTGGCGCAAGAAAATTTTGAAAATGTGAAAAAAAATTTTGGACATTTTTCGAAAATTTTTTTTTTTTCTTATGTTATTAACTTCATTCGTTCAGAATCGTTTTACTGAAGAAATGATTTATCGTTTCTTTAAAATTTAATACGCCCGTCAAGAGAATACCACCCGTCGTGCGAAGTACATCCATCGTGCGAAGTATGTTCGGCTTTTTTTTTAGTGAATTCTGTCAAAATGCTAACTTTCAACGGTCATAAAAAAAAGTTGACTTAAGATTTTCGAGATTTTTGTAGTACCATTGGTTATACGTATGTGTATGTTTGTATTAAATTTTCAATTCTCAATACCCATACCATTAAAATTGTATCAATTAAAAACTTACAAAAAACGAAAAATTTTCAATATTTACAAAGTTCTGTACTTACCTCAACATTCGTCAAATGAGTTTGAAAATTTTATTAGGTGTGCGCATGACTATTTTTAGTTTAGCTGGTGAAAGTTTCAACTTTTTAGCTCCATTATTGTTGAAGTTATATTAAAAAAATAAAATCGAATTTCTGAAAATTCGGGTTTACTGTTTTTTTACCGTTTTCTTTGTCAATTTTTGGGTAAGCTAGGTATATACTTAGAGAAATTATTGAGAATTTTTAAAAATAACCTTTAAGTACCAACTAGACAACATTTCCGATTTATAGAGTTTTTGATCGAAACTTTTGGACTAGTATTTTTACCTGAACTCGTGATTACATATATACGAAAAAAATACAGATTTTTAAAACCAATACATTTCTAGTTATCGCTCAGAATCTAATGATAAACATTATTATAAAAACACTAGCTTCTTCACTTCGTTCAGAATGTAAAAGAAAAAGATAAGGAAAAAAAAATAGAAACATAATTTTAAAAATACTAGCTTCTTCACTTTGCTTAGAATCTAAAAGTTAACTTTCAATTTTCGAGTTTTTTTCCAGTACTGTTAGTTATGTTAAATATTCTGGCAATGACGGCTACTTCATGAGATGCACTGATATGTGCTTAAAATAGTGTGTGTTACTTACAACACTATTTTTTTTAAACATATTGACATATTTTTAGTTTATATTAGCGTTGAAATATGGAATCAGTAATAATTAAAATAATAACATATTGTATTCTATATTCATAGTGTCGGGACAGAAATATTTTGATATTCTGTGAAAAAAGTATACAATAACTCCTTATATAACTCAGTTATACAATATACACACGCCAAAATGAAATAAAATGTGCGTGACTATTTTTAGTGGGTATTTGGTGAATTTTTAAAGTTACTAGCTCTATTATTTATGGAATTATTATTAAGTAATCGACATTGATTTCATGATAATATTTATTTCTGTATTTCCAGTAAATTTGTTCATACTTTATCCGACATTTTTCAATCAAAACCTTGTAAAATGTTGAATTCTTCGTAAAAAATGTTCTTCCACCAAAATATTTGCTAAGTAATTCTCCATCTATGTACCACATTTAGTAAAATTTGGCCTATCCAATTATTTTTTATATGCATTCAAGCGTGTAATTATATGTAAATCTAATGAATTCTGTCAAAATGCTAACTTTAAACGGTTATACAAAAAAACTGACTTACTATTTCTGGGATTTTTTTCGTATTGTTAACTAAACGTATGAATATGCGTGTATATTAAATTTCCAGGTCTTAATATCAAGAGATTGAAATTTTATGAATTAAAAACTTACAAAAAGCTTGTCATTTTTTTTATTTTAACAGCTCGATAAATTGACTTGATTATCATTAAAAATTTTAATAAGATCCCACTATTTTCATATTATATGTAATTTAATAAGTCTCTGAGATTTTGATCAAATTTTATTTTTTCGCCTTTTATATTCATATTTATAGACGCTATAACTTTGCCCAATGGGACACAACTAAGTTTGTCCGGGTAGAAGCCGAAATATGATGATTTTCTCGAGTATCCGTGGACATTTCGCGATTTGCCCGTAGCATGTATTTTATGCGTACCTGTCAACAACCGGGAACCAATTTGTTATTTGGGAATCGGGAAATCGCCCACACCGGTCATGTAAATATGCCATTACTGCTACCGTAACGTCGATCGATACCGACGAATAATGTACGCGTAAAACATGATATATTATAGATATTATACCGTCGTTTGGTCGATTCTTGACTTATAGGCGGGTTCCCACGGCGCGGGTTTCGGCGAGCCTCGTACCAGATAAGGAAGCTCGGTAGAGCTCGCCGAGTCACGCGCTTAGAGTGTTCCCACATCGCGTGGCTCTCCGAGCCGAGCTCAGTAGACACTATCAACGATCATTACAAAATGTCCAACACTGTAGAATTTGCTTGATGAATCACGCGCCAGTGGGATCGCTGTATAAATGCGCGGCTCGTTTACTTTGGCGCGCGAACAACTTACCGACAATTTTCGGGTAACCTCGTGCAAGAACGAGCCGTACCGCGCATAGCCGAGCACGAGCGTTCCCACGGCATGTTTAGTATACCGAGCTTCCTTATCAGGAACGAGGCTCGCCGAAACCCGCGCCGTGGGAACCCGCCTTAAGACTTATGAGGAAAAATAATCAAGCCTTGTGCACACCGTACACTGTTCGCGTATCGCGTGTGCAGCGATCATAATAAGCATGCGTACCTAAACGTAACAGGGTGGGCCGGACGAGTTCCAACGAGACAAGTCCCTTGGCTTCGGTGGCCAGCAACCTTAGCATGGCGGCCTGATGGCTGCATCCGTAGTAACAGCACAACTGCACCCGCAGCTCCCTAATGTCCGCGTCCAGCAGCATGCTAAGCACGTACAGCGGTACGTTGTCCGCTATCGCACTGATCGAGTGGCCCGCGCGGATCGCGTCCGCTATTACGTCCGTACACTTGTGCAGCAGCCGGCGGCGAATGGACGGCGGCACCGTTCGCTTCCAAAACGGCCTGATCCGTTGTCTGGCGTACGTCAGCATGTGTGCCTGCGAGCAAGGCGGTGACCCGTTCCGATTGGCCAGCTCGTGGATCCGGTAGCACGTCTGCACCAGATCGGACACGACTCTGTCCTCGGACAGGTTCAACAGACTCTGCGGTTGATAGCGACACGGCATTTTCTCTTCGTTTGTTCAGTCACTGAATGAAATCTGAAACAGCATTGGGGTATAGATTTTTTTCATCCCTTCCACCCCTTCCTTTCCACCCGAATTTGTGTCATTAAACGGTTATGAGAACAATATTATTGTATTTTTTTTTCTATTTCAGATGTTATCTTTTAAAAAGGAGTTTCATAATTTTACCCGTACAGTCATCGAGTACAGACCTAACATCAGTATTTTTAAAACTTTATCCTTAATATCATTCAAATTTACCGTATTTACGCGTGCCAACGTATCTGTATATGTAATATTAGCGTTTTATTGTTTTTTCGACAACAAAGAAAAAAGATGCATGATTTATTTCATAAACAATTATTATGAATTCCGGCGTTCATTCGGATACGGGTAACTTATGTTTGTCGTAAAATTGTTTGTAGCCAATAGTAATGTTCAAAATAACAGATATTTTATTCGATAGTGCGTGATCAAAACATATAACGAACGCATTATAAAAAAAGTCCCAAAATTTCTTATATTCACAATTATTTTACCTACCTATTCCGTATTCGTCTAAATTTCAAGGTCACCAAATGAAAATTTTGTACGACACTAATTTTTATTTTTACATTGAGCCTAAACTACCCAAATACTCCTAAAAATAGCAGCTGCGTCAATTACAGTATAAAATTTGAAAACTTTTTCAAAAAAAAAAAAAAAAGTAATTTTTTCTCCGAGAAATAAATAACAGCAATTAAATATAATACCTAAAAGCTATTGCTCTGACTTTGTAATTAGTTATAATAGAATCACGTTTACTAATCATTATAAGTTACGTCGTATTAGTAGGACACAATAGTATAGTATCATATTCATAATCAAATCTATAAGTTCAAGGTTACTATTATTATGTATTTACGTTTGTTATGCATAAGCTGCACACGGAATGTGTACCTACACATTTTAGTGTAGGTACGTGTGTATTGTAACAATTTATCCGGAGACGAGACATAAACACGGAATAAAAAGAAAAAATTCAATCTGCCGCATTGTGAATATTAATGGACGAAATTATTTTTACGTAGGTTGGCGGTGGGTACCTACGTATGGAACAATAAAAACAAATTGACACAAAAAGCTTCCGTGATATTTACTTTATAGTAGTTGTTTCACGTGAATATAAAATGAATGCCTACAATTCCGGATATGTGCTCTGCCTTCTAATTTATTGTATTTTATTATTTGTGTTTGGCGAAAACTTGCAATAATTTATCAGCGTAGGTCATGTTCGAGCATTATATGTTCAATGTTAATATTTAGCTCTGATGGTGACGATATTTTACGTTTCGTACACAGATTACCTCCAAGGTTTATTGATGTATTTGACAGCGCAAACTAAATCCTGGACACAGACATATTTTTTCCATTTCAAAATTATTCATTCATCATATACTTCTAAATATGAATACCTAAACCCGATGTCCTCGTCTCGTTCATTTTTCATACTATCATTTCACGTAGATATATCACCCGTATATACAATCATCTACATCCGATTTCTGTTAACATTTAATTTTACTCTCATATATTTGATAGCTTAATGAGATTTGGTTTAAGTACGATTCGGATCTAGGACAATTGGGCGGAGTAAAATTCACCACAGACAATTGGGAGCGGAAATTTGAGCGCATGGACAGTGTAATACACACACTTAGACGTGAGGAAAATTTATCTTATGTAGAGTTGGGCTTAAGAACTATTTAACTTAAAATAATACAATTTACATCAGAATTTTTATTTATTTATTTAATGTTAATAAAAAAATTAAATTTATATATTATTAAGCAAAATGTTTTGAGCAATGCCACTTAAATATCAATTGAAAATTTACGATTGTAAACGATGGTTTCAAATAATACATTAATTTGTACTTAAAAATTTTTAAATGATATTAAATACAAAACTTAAATATTTTAGGCAATTTATTTTATTTTTTATTTCGTTTTTTTAAATGTTTACAAATAAATTAAAATAATATTTAAATAACGTGAACATTATAAAATATTAAGAAAATAAATACGAACAACATAACAATTCATAAATTAAAAAGTATGTTTTATTTTATATATTTTAATGTTGTCTCTGCGACGAACTTGATTGAGTTAAATTGTCCATGCGCCAAAATACATTTATAACCATAAGTCCGTATGTGTAATTACCTTGCGCTCAATTATTTTCATAAGTTCAATTTTCTGAGATAACATGTTCTTGATACCACACAATTCATTGGCGTTACGCGAGTTAATTATTTTTTGGATAATGTTGACTACTCTTGAAATGCTTTTAATACCTGTACCTACATATTGCTTTTAGATCGAATAATTTTTGTTAAATCAGTTTATTACGTATTATTAGTTAATTTAGTTTAAATTAGATTGTAGTTATAATCTTTATTTATAAAATACATTTATTCTATTCTACTATGAACAAAAATCATAGCGCACCTACTTAATAAATAAAATAAGTTATTACTTTAATTTATTTTAATATTGTATCTTTTTATGTAAATATTTTAAAACAATCATTTTATTAGTGAAATAATATTTTTATTTAAAAACAAATTCTATAAAATTAAACTCCATCATATTTAATGGTATAGTTTATAACACGTTCGTTATAATTTATAACTGATTCAACCAACATGTATTTGAACACAAATTAAAATTTTTATCTTTAATCATTTTTTACGTTTTAATAACAAAGAGTCAAAATATGATATGTTTTACAACTCTAAAATAAATCTTCAGTAACACTACTTTTGTACATTTAAATAAAACTTCCGCTTATATCTGAATCATTTTAATGCAGTTTTACAAATTCCCTCTAATAGTACTTTCGAAAATCAAATAACGTTCAAAAACACTCTTACTTGTAAGTTGTAATAAAATGGATAGATTTTTCTCCTTAATTGATCATTTCTAATTTAATTTTTAGACAAATGTACTTTAATTTATTCCTGATTATATTATATTAACAGTCCATTTTTTGATATTTTAAGATAAGTACGCATATCATTGCTAATAACAAATTTCGGTCAATATAAGAAAATATAAATAACGAACCCAATAAATCTTTTATTAAATAAAGCATATATTTAAGTAATAAGTTTTAGATAGTAAATTAGAAGTATTGTAAAATAGAAGTAATAAATTGGGTGTGCTTTAGTGAAAGTTATGTCAAAATATATTAAAATTACAATACTGTTTAAATGTATTATTATTACTCTACAAATATATATTAAGTGGCGGCTGCACCATATCGAATCATAACATATTATTATTATTATTAATTGAATAATATATTATTTTATTGAACATGATTATTACTGAACATTCAAAATAATAATCAATAAAAGCCTAAACATCTCGAGGTTTTAACAGGTAAAATGATAAATACATTTTTCTAAATATAAATGTATAAAAGCTTTAACATTTATGAACTTGAATGTCAAGGTTTTACCTTGTATACACAATTTAATTTTATTGATAATGATATAATAGGTTGCTATATAGATACATATTGATTATTAAAAACAAATACCTATAAATTATACGTATTCAGTAACAGGGCACACACATTAAATTCTGGGCCTTAGTACTAAATGTTTGTCCGGACTCTACAAAACTTCCAATAATGCAATTTACCATAAATTATTTAAAATCAAAATTCATAAGCATTTTGATAACAATAATGACCTTTTCATTTTTTTATTACATTATTATCTAAATAAAATAAAAAAAACGGGCATACTTTGCACCTTGGGTATTCTTCCTACCTCGGGTGAGATAGTCTTGTTGGGTGTTTTGACTAATAGGTAACTAGGTAAGAAACGATAAATCATTTAGGAAGAAAAATATGCCATTAGTGATTAGAATGATTAGATTAAGCGTCATTTGAGCCATGATTCTAAAATATTAAGGCTTGTAAAAAATTATTCAGTGAGCAAACTTTTATGAAAATTATGCCAATTGTAGAAAAACATGGTAGAAATCTTTTAATAAAAGAAAATATTGAACATATTTTTAATTTCAAGATATAATGTTTTGATCGAAAAATAAAATATTTTTCTATAAGGTAAGGAAAACCCGTTCCATACAAATTATAACTTAAAATTGTTATAAAATCAAGAGTTGACTTACGATTTTCGAGATTATTTTCAGGTTAGTTAGACATATATATATATGAGTAAGGTTTTATTAAATTTTCAGCTAATAATAACAAGAATTCAAAATTGTATTAGATAAAACATAATCAAATACAAAAAATATCCCAGAAAATAGATTTTTCCGTTTGAATTACACAATAAAATTGTTGAAAACGTGTGAAAATTTCAAGTTTCTTGTCCTATTAGTTTCGGAGTTTTAGTGAAATTAATAAAATTGATTTTATAAAAATCTCATTTACGGCATATTTTGTTGATTTTACACAATTTTTTGACAGATTTTTCTCATTTTTAGAGAAAGTATAGAGACATTTTAAAAATGGCTTTCCAAATGTACCAACTTGATACTATTTCCAATGTAAAAAGTTGCTGTTTGAAACTTTTTAACACGTATTTCTATTCGAAAACTCGTACTCATAAAAAATGAAAAATATAATAAACATCGTTGTAAAAACACAAGTTTCTTCGCTCTAAGCCTATAAAATATTGAGTTAAAAAATGAAGTCTTCTGAGAATAAATATAATTAAAATAATTTGGTATTATAGCATAAGTTTGAGTAGGTTTTCTGTACCTATATACTTAATTCAAATTTTATATTTATAATAAATACTTTAAGATTTAAGAAATTAAATTTATTATTGACTTATACTTCTAATGGAAATTTAATGAGTTTATTTTTGTTTAAATAGCTGACCATATTTTTTGCTTGTCTATTTGATCCTCTAAATAATATGAAAGTATCATTAACATAATATATATATTATTTTTATTAAATTTTTATTTTATGGGCTTTGAGTACAGTGATTGTCATTTAATAGTTAATTATATTATTTTATATTAAATATAAGTATTCCTATTAAAATTTTAAAAATTACAAATTTATTTCAATGGGTTCACGGGCTCCTAAAATAACCGGGCCTTTGTACTCTAGGTTTAAAGATCTCCCCCCTATTTTGGGAACCTGTTAGGTAAATTAAAAATTTTTTTCATTTCTAAAGAATTAAAGAGTTTTTGGGACATTCGTTACCTTTCACTCTATTTGTAATTACACAATAGTGTAAAAATAACCCCTTTATGAGTTTCTTATTATATGATATAAGGTTAATTTATTATAGGAAAATGATTTAATATATTATGACTGCATAACATAAAAAAATTATAAACATTATTTAACGTAGTAAAAAGTATATCCTAGATTTTTTAAAACTTTTATATAATAATATTTCAATACGTATCTATAGGTTTCTTGAAAAACACTGTTTAGTTATATTAATGACAAAGTCAAAATTAATTTAGTTTTTTTTTTTTATTCCTCTAACTTATGACATTTTATTTTCATTCAATTCGCATTAAATAATTTTAATAATTGACAATCAAATAATATTTCATTTCATTTTTAATAAAATGTGTACTTCTTAATATTTATAACCTATTTAATCATAGTTTTACTGAAAATAAACTATGATCAACCCTAAGAGAACATCAAACCAATATTTATTATCTTCGTATCTATAACAAGTTTAACACAAATAAATCAGTCATACATTTTTCGGAAATAAATTCAGAGAAAAATAATAACGAAGATTGCAGAAAAGGAACAATTAGTATTTTCGAAAACACCACTTATAACTTTATTTATTTTTATTAAAAATCACGTCTTAAGTGAATTCTTTTAGATTCTAATTCTGAGTAGAGCGAAGAAGTTTAGTGTTTTAACAATGACGTTTCTTCTTTTTCTTTTAGTTTCTGACTAAAACAAAGAAACTAGTGTTTTTACAATGATGTTTATTTATTTTAATTTTTAATTTTTTTTTTCTGTCAACACTTTTTCGTATAGAACTATTTATCAAAAAGTTACGACCAGTAACTTTTTGAATCAAAATTCGTGTAGAGATGATATATTTAAGAGGTTTGAAATTCTCAATAATTTTCTCAAAATTTGGGGAAAACTACCCAAAATTTGACAAAAATTCCTTAAAAACTGTTTTTTTTTTTTAATCCAAACTTTATATAAATATAAATATAGATTGATAGTAATGTAAGAAATGTTTTGGCTCAAAAAAATTTTGAAAATGGGGGAAAAAAATGTTTGAAAATTTTTTTTTAACACTATTTCCTCATATTTTTTTTTTTTGTTCTCAGTTAATAGTGGGATTTTAAATTGGCTGAGCACAAAATAAAATTTTTTATAATATCAAAAAACATTATTATTTTTAAGTAAAATTGTTTTTCTAAAATGAAGCTCCACTCAGAATCATTTTTTTGAAGAAATGATTTATCGTATTTTTAAAATTTGATACTCCCTCCAAATCCCACTCGAGGAGCGAGAATACCCATGGTGCGAAATATGGGGCGAGACACTTTTCGACCAAAAACGTACCCTTCCCTTTTCGGCCGATTCACTTTTTGACCAAAAAAATATTATTAAATAATAATTATAAATCTTGATGTAAAAAAAATAATTTTTGTTAGTTATTATTAAATATAGTAGTAGGTTACAAATAAATAATGATAATGATTACATATAAGACTTTATGTTATACATATCATAAAAAAATATTAAAAAATATAGAAGTTGTATAAAATATATAAATTAATACCTAATAATATTTATAAAAATAATTTTTAATGTCAATAAAATGCAGAAAAGTATGATAATATTTACAATTTTATTCTTGTCATAATTCATTTTTTTTTTTACTTACTTTTGTTAGCACTGTTTAGGTTAGATTGCTGGTTCACTACTTTTTAAAGTAATTATTTGAAACCAACTTAACAAAATCATACCAAGAAATATAAAAGTATACAAATATTTACTTTTAGGTAATAATAAAGCATAGCTATATACTGTACCTGTCGAGTTATCTGTGTATAATATACAATATACTATATTGTATATTACATTAAACTTCTTTTTTGGTCGAAAAGTGAATCGGCCGAAAAGGAAAGGGTACGTTTTTGGTCAAAAAGAGAATCGACCTTTTTCAAAATTTGGTCGAAAAGTGAATCGGCCGAAAAGGGAAGGGTACATTTATGGTCGAAAACGGCCATGCCCGAAATATGTCCGGTTTTTTCGTTGCTTTAATTTATGACAATTTTCAATCATTATTGTATTGAAGTAAATGACTATAATACGCCTTCAAAAATAATGTTTTATTTTATTTTATTTTAATAATAGATATTTGAGTTAAAAGGATTTAGGTAAAAATTGATTGATCAGTATTAAAAAAAAATTCTACAATATTATACACGTATATGTATAAGGTATACATTTCTAAAAGATTCTCGTTTAGGCAAATTAATATTTTAAAAACGGTTATTTACTTAGTTTTTGAATAAAGTATACGTAATAATATAGACTTACTAATCAAATCACCTTCATGTAGGTAACAATTTTGTAGTATTTAAAAAAATAAACAAAATAATAGGTAATACTGATTTTATATCTTCCTGACTTTAAAAAAACTAAAAGAAACTACCGAATTATTTACGAATCCGTCGCACCGACATATATTACACGCGAGACCGACCACCTTATTGACTAATATATACTAGTTGCCTGTTGAACCTACGAAACATTCAAGTTCATGATTTTTGTACGTCATTACCACTACTCTGAGGAGCACGTAAATACAAAGGATTGTGTTATCTATTTATTTTAAACATAAATAAATATCGAGCGACATACATGGAATTTTATTTTATGCTTATTATAATAAAGCGATTACATCTATTTTATATTACTTGTAGGTGTGGGTATACTACTATATTAATACACATTAGATACATTAAATTCGGTACCTATTTAAATAATTATACGTGAATTTATTGGTTATACAAATCTGTGTTTTTTTCCTCGCATGTATGTAATCCTGAGTTCGGGTAGAAATACTAGTCCAAAAGTTTCGATCAGTAAATTTATAGATAGGAAATTTTATCTAGTTAGTACTTTAAGGGGGTCATTTTTCAAAATTCTCAATACTTTTTCTAAGCGTAAGCCTAGACTACCCAAAAATTGACAAAAAACGGCACACCCAAATTTTCGTAAATTCGATTTTTTATTTTTTACATAACTTCTAAAATATCGAAACTATAAAGTTGAAACTTTCACCAACTACTAAAAATAGTCACGCGCACATCTCACAAAACTTTCAAAGATATTTGATCATTTTTGAGGTAAGTACGGCATTTTGAAAATCCCGGAAATTTCTCATTTTTTGTTAGTTTCATAAAATTTTAATGTATGGATATTAAGAGCAGACAATTTAATACGAAAATATTCATACATATTTTTAACGGTACTGAAAAAATCTTGAAAATCTTTAGTCAAGTTTTTGTTTTATAACTGTTTATAATAGATATTTTGATAGAAATCATTAGTTTTACTTAAAATTACACACTTCAACACATATAAAAAATAATTGGTACGACCGATCTTTACAAAACTTGGTACATAGTTTGAGAATTACAAAACGAATACTTTGGTGTATGAACATTTTTAACGGAAAAATAATTGAAAGTTTAATTAAGTTTTAATTGAAGAAATCAGAAAAAGTACTGACAAATATTCTAGGAATATTTTTATTTATATATATATATATTAATATATAAATAATTATCATGAAAATAATTTTAGTTATTTAGTAATAACTTCCAAAATAATAGAGATAGATATTTGAAACATTCACTAACTACTAAAAATAGTCATATGCATACCTCATAAAATTTTCAAAGACATTTGACCAATTTTTAGGTTAGTACGGTATTTTGAAAATTTCGAGAATTTCTCGTTTTTTGTTAGTTTTTAATTCATAAAATTTTAATGTATGGATATCAAGAACTGAAAATTTAGTACAAACATTCTGATATGTTAACCAACAGTCCTAAAAAAATCTCGAAAATCTTAAGTCGACTTTTGTTTTTATAACCATTGAAAGTTGGTATTTTAACAGAATTCATTAGTTTTACATAAAATCACACGCTTAGACGCATATAAAGAATAATTGGTTCAACTGATCTTTATGAAACTTGGTACATAGATGGAAAATTATATTGCGAATATTTTGGTGTATGAAAATATTTAATGGACCAATAATTAAAAATTTTATAAGGTTTTTATGGAAAAAAAATCGGAAAAATTACTTTAAATATTAAATGCTATAAATGAAAATAAATATTGATTACTTTGTTATTAATTAATAATATTGGACTATAACTAGACATTGAAAAAATTTAGTGAATTTTATTCGATGTATTTATTAATGGAAAAAAATTAATTCTATAAAATAGCTCAAACCCCAGGGATTCCCATTAAAAAATCAAAATGCCAATTACACTAATTACTGAGAGGTTGACCATTTATTAATTTATAAAAATAGATTTTTATTGCATTTTTCATTTTTATTAAGACATTTATCACCTCATACACACACGCGTGCATGTGTATAATTTATTCTGTATAAAAGTATTTCTACGACGATTGATTACTAATTTGTTCATAAAACTCAACCTCGGATAAAGAATATTATACAGAATCGATTTTTAAGCGCCTTCTGAATCTTTTATCATTGCTACAATATTTCTATGCGTCTATCTAAATGGGAACCATAGGCTTGTGCACGAGGTATGCAGGGTATCCATACCTTGTTGTGACCAATGTTTTAGAGGGCACATGAACAGTCTCAGTTCATAATTATGACTGGCGATAATGCAATGTAAATCAAAAAAATTCTAAATAATTTATGAATCATATATGGATATATAACATTTTTTTAAATTCCAATTCGATTCATAGTGTATTAAATAAATCAAAAGAAACAGCACTTTCAAAAAGGGAAGAATAGCGAATGATTAACATAAGAATAATGTACCTACACATTACCTGTACATAGATACTAAACTATGTCTGTCAAAGAGTACCTAGCAAATCCTTAATTGGTCACAGCAAAAATTCAGAAAGTGTTACAAAGAGACTATTTTTGGTGATGGGGTTGATTTGTTCAAAAAAGTATATAATTTATTGTTGAGTGAACATTTAGAAAATGTACTAAAAATTTTTCTGTAGTTCTGTCTGTATAAAATGTCATAAAAACTTCATTTATTTTTAGATTCTGAATGGAGCGAATAATGTATTGGTTTTACAAATCTGTGTGTGTGTTTTTTTCGTATATATGTAATCATGAGTTTGGGTATCAATGCTGGTATAAAAGTTTCAATCAGTAACTATATAGATCAAAAATTATGTCTAGTTGGTGCTATAAGATCGCTTCACAAAATTCTCAATGATTTTTTTAAACACATGCCTAGACGGGATTACCGACAATTGAATATGGTACAATTAAGTGTACGACAATAATTGTGTGTGTCAAATTAGGTGCGGACAAAATGAGTATGTGGACAATTGTGTGACCAACAGTTGAGTGTTCAAACTGAACTATTACATATATTAGCTGCAATGTGAATAATAATGTTATTTTATAAAATACCTAGGAATTTTATATAATACCTTGTGATTGTTAAAGAAATGAAGACAATTAATTTTATTAACATACAAAAGCACACAAAAAAGCGTAGGTTAGTACTTACTGGGTGTTTGGTCGGCTCCGCTTCTCTCCGCAAATCAAAAATATCTCTCGGCTTGCTGAAAAACGTGGGGACATTTCGGCTTGATAATCAGCAATTGCATATACTAATGAGAAGTTGGAATAAAAACTTAAACTATATTTATCGTCTGGTATAGCTTGAAACCATGCATAACATAACTATAGATGCATATTTATAAAAATTTGATAAACCGATAAACGCACACAATATTGTCGTACACTTATTTATCAATGCACTCAATTGTCGCACACTCAAATAACCGCACTCAATTGTGTATAGATCCAGCAACGAAAAGTAATATCTGTAAACACATTAATCAACTTATTAATGTGTATATTATATGCGTAATACGAAATTGTATTAGAATTTGTATAAAAATTAATTTTGTAAACCTACTCAGAAATCAAATACATTGGTACAGCATTTCAAATTTTACTCAATATACTCTCTATAATAGGAATGTCCAACCCAAATGATCTTTCGGGCCACTTTGGAAATATATTATAATCTCACAGGCCACACACAAAATTATATATACATCCCCCGTCTAAATTTTGATCCAATAAAATAATAAAAAAAAAAAAAAAAAAACGTAATAAAAATGATAAACATTATAAATTATTTTTATTAGTTTTATAATTAATTATTCGAAGATAAAAAAAACTCGACTGTATCTATTGTATTTTTACACCAGGACACTGCTATCCGCTAATTAGGTAACATTATTATAAATAAAATATACACGAAAACTGATGATATTAAAAATATTATGCTCTAAAATAAACACATTATGTAAAATTATGATGAATTTCGCGGGCCATAAAATTATCGAAGACGAGTTGACCACCCCTGCTCTATAATGAGGTATATTAACTTAAGTGGGTTTGTGCACAAATTTGTAATTATTACGGCATAAACGTTACAAATTAATATGGTAATAATATAATTGAGTATAACTTATAATATTTTGCTGTTTTAAAACATAAATAACTTAAAATACAAACTCTTAAAACATATGTTAATTATTTATGTTTTTATCGTTACAGGTGAATTCCGATTCAAATGATTACAATTTATTATGGTCAAACAACCACGTTAACACTAAAATCATGAGTTCACTGAGGTCTTATCAACGAATTAATCACTTTCCTAGGTAATAAATTATTTTATTGAATAATTTATAGTTACGTTATCTCTTAAAATTTATCAGTACAGTACATTTTAAACACAAAAGCTCGATAAAATTGTATATTTCAAACAATAAACACGTGTTTTTAAATCAAAAATTTACAAACAAAAATGTTTATAAAAAATTATAATAAAATTGTTTTAAAATAGCGGGTCCAAGGGACCTAAAAGCCTAGTCCCCTCCTAGAACAGTCTAAACTGCTTAAAAAATGTATTTACTGTTGTCTTCATCGGAGACATGGGCGTACCCATATTTTATATAATATTATGAGTATATCATTGAGAATAACAGAAATTACGGAATAAAATATTATCACAAAATGATGATTTTGTTACTTAAAAGTCCAATACACACGAATCGCCTCCCAAATTTTTTTTTCTTCCTCTGTAAACACTTTTTCGTATAGAAATATTTGTCCAAAAATTTCGATCAGTAACTTTTTAGACCCAAAATTGAACCCAAATGGTACGTCTAAGAGGTCATTTTTCAAATTTCTCAATATATTTTTCAAAAATGTGAAAAAACTGTCAAAAAATTGACAAAAAATGGCAAAATATGCTATTACCGGAATTGTCATAAAATTGAAAATTTCTTTTTACATAACTTCTGAAATAATGGAGCTGAGAACTTGAAACTTTCACCAACTACTACAAATGATCATAAGAATATCACATTAGAATTTCAAAAAGATTTGATCAATTTTGAGTTAAGTACAGCATTTTGAAAATTTCGGAAATGTCTCATTTATTGTTAGTTTGCATGTAATTACATTTTTTAATTAAAGTTTGAATTAAAAAAAGTTGGTTTCAGAGTTTTTTTTTGTCAAATTTTGGGTAGATTTTTCCAAATTTTTGAAAAACTACTGAGAATTTCAAAAAATGACTTCCTAAAAGTATCTAATTGAGTCAAATTCTGATTCAAGAGGTTGCTGGTTGTAAGTGTTTCTATAATAAAACGTGTACACATAAAGAAATAATAATAATGAATATCATTGTAAAACCACTAGCTTCTTCATTCCTCTCAGAACCTAAAAACTGTCATGTTTACCATAGTAATAATGTGGGGTTAATTTTTTCTTAAATATTATTTGCTACATTTAAAATTAAATTAAGCGTTGAACGTAAAATATCTCTGTTTTACCGTAATTAACATATGGACCAAATTCCACCCAAAGAACGAAGAATACCCATGGTGTGAAGTATGTCCGGCTTTTGTTTTTATGTATGTGTGTCTAATTGATGTATGATATTGTTATATTTTATTTAGTTAATGTTATATTAATAATTGACACCTCAATATTATTTTAATATTTAAATATAAGAAAATATATGCTATTTTGTGATGTATTATATTTTGCTTATGTTGTTATTAGATCGTGTGAATTAACTCGTAAAGATAAATTGTATAAAAATATCGAAATTATGAGCCACCGTAATGGAATTAAAAATTTTTCTTTTGTTCCTGAAACCTATATTATGCCAAAAGATTATAATAGATTTGTTTCAAACAAATACAGACATCGAGGCTTATGGATTGTGAAGCCTTTCGATTTATCCCGTGGAAGAGGGATTTCAATTATTGATTATGTAATTTATTTATAAGTTTACTCTTTACATTTAATTGTGCTTTTATGACTCGCATCTATAACATTTTCATTGCTTTATATTTTTTCAGTCGCTTAAAGATACTCAATCATCCTTAAAAGAAAATGTTGTTGTTGCTAAGTATATTGATAATCCACTATTATTGAATGGATATAAATGGGATTTACGTTTGTATGTATTAGTTACTTCATTCAATCCACTAGTTGTGTACTTATATGAAGAAGGATTAGTTAGATTTGCAACTGTCAAGTATGTATGTGATAAGAGTCGAATTAATAATCGCCGAATGCATCTATGCAACTATAGTGTCAATAAAAGCAGCCCTAGCTATATAAGGTTGGTATTTGTTTCATATTTAATTTTACTTTCTTGATTTATAATCAAGTAAGTATAGTAATTCAAATTAAAAAAAATATGAATTCTCAATAATTCAATAGTTTCATATCCTGTCAATCGTCATTTGATCAGACTACAATTGGTCCGCTTTATTTCATCCGGCGACAATTGGTCCGGTACAAATTTTATCCAGTTAAAAATAAATTTTAAAAATAAGCATGTTTATATTAAGCGATGAACAAAATATATTACACATTTAGTAACTTGTTTAGTTACCATTTAGTGGCTGTCTTCGTCACTTACTACTAGTGTAAACTCATACGCACCTATTATACCAATACACACCCTGTACCTATACGATGGATTAACATCCACCAGGGCCTATTTTTGTGTGTAATACGCCACATTGTGTGTAATACAAAATTCAATGTGTGTAATACGAAATTATAAAGTGTGTGTGTTGCTTGACTAATTTGTGACGAACTTTGTATTACTTTAATTAAAAGTGAATTAAAAATTATAATTTTTTTAAAT
>JAIPRM010006244.1:0-19035 GCA_025469315.1 Stegophylla sp. TES_Ste_2020 | reverse complement strand
AAATTGAGATTTATAAGGTATTTAAGGTATTTATTTAAGGTGTTATTATAGTAGTTAGCTGCTATTAGTATTTAGGTAGTTCTATTGATCGAGCACCCCCTATTTATGATTTCTGGATCCGCGCCTGGGCGCAACTATGATTTTTTCAAGGGGGGGGGGGGTCCACCTATAAATTTCCACTATAATTATTTCAAAATGAAATATTATAATCAATGTCAATGGACACTTTACACGAGAATTCATTAATTCTTTTTTACGAGTTAACATTATAAAATAATGTTAAATTGTAGATAAATACAATTTAGCGTTGCATAATATTCAACAACATGAATTTTTAAAGCATGTTTCGAGTTTATCTCGGAAATAATAGAGGTTATAATATTGTATAGTTAAAAAGATTTTTTTTTTCAATGCTTATTGAAACCATAAATACGGTTTAAGTGGGGGGGGTGTCCAAACATCCAAAACACCCCCCTTAGATGCGCCACTGAGTAAAAATATATATTAATAAAATTGTCATTATGTTTAACAAATATGATAGCAATTTAAAAACCAAGATTAGCCACCCCCGTAAATGTGTTTTGGATCCGCGCCTGCTTATTCGTTTTTTTCGTTTCGTTTCGTTTCAATAATAAGGGCCGAATTTCGAATTCGATGTTCCTGTTCGCGGACGACGATAACCACCACCACTCGGTGTGATGACTATTGTTGCGGTGTGCGTAGACGGGGGCGGGGGAGTGGGGCGAAGGAGTGAAATATTGTGTGCAATGTTATACACCATTGTGAAGTAATGTGAAATAATAATAATAATATATATATATATATTGTTTTTGGTGTTTCGATGGTTTTTCTCGTTTTTTTTTTTTTTTTTTTTTTATCTGTTTTATTTTTTTTGTATTTTGTATTTTGATTTGGTTTTTACTGCGCGCGTCCCTCGATAACACAAACAAAACATTACGCTCTGGCGTAGTGTGTGTGTGTGAGTATAGGCACATCACTTGATATATTCGACCACGATTCGATGTGTACGTCGCGCGTCGGTACGTTTTATGCGAATAAAGCGGCAAAAAAAAAAAAAACCACAAAAAAAAATGCATAATTTATGACTCCCCCGGATTATATGCACATATAAATACGATAATATTATAATACTACTACACTCGACTGCCGAGTGAATATTATTTACACACACACACACACACACACACACACACACACACACACATACGGGGAATAGGTATATATTATATTGTATTTGGATCGTTGTTTTTGCGCGCGTTTGTTGCGAGTTTCCACACATACATACTTACACCCTTAAACATTTCAACCCCGAAAATCGAAGTCATCTAGGGGTTGGGACGTTTTGCTAGGCGATTTTTAAATTTACTCCTCTCGCACAATTTCTAACACACACACACACACATAGTGATGTGCAAATTCCCAGGGAATATTTCCCCGGGAATATTCCTGAGATGGTAGAATTTTTGGGAATATCATATTTGAAAAATAAATAAATATTGTTCAATGTTTAATTCAATTTACGACTGTGACTGATCCGAATGATGTATTTTCACCAAAAAATATTATTGGAGAAAAGCTCTACTCTACATTTGGTTAATTAAAAAAAAAATAATAATAATATTAATTTATTCGATGTAAATCTAATTTAAGTGTATACTATAGTCGTGAGTGTGAAGATTGTAATTAATTTAAATATTAACCAAAAAAAATAAAATAAAACATTTATAATTATTATTACTATGCTTAACAAAGCAGAGTAGTGGGTGCGCACTAAGGATCCCAACTAACGTCCCGTATTTTACAGGATTGTCCCGTATTTGAATAAAGCGTCCCGGTGTCCGGACAAAAGGTCAAAAATAACACTTTTGTCCCGTATTTCGGATGATCCGTCCCATATCCGTACCTTTTTATTAAATAATTTCAATAATTGAAAAATAATAATATCTGAACGAATGATAATATCATTTAAAAACCAAATGTTTACTAAAAGTTTGTATAAATTTGTAAATACATCACCTTTATTTAATTTTGTAGGACTAATAACTAATAATTAGTTTTCAATATCTTTTCACACACAAAAACTTAGTATACTTATTCAATAAGTAAAAATAAACTTTTATTTGATCAAAAATTATAACTCATAACTTTCAAATTTTGAGAGTAATTCTTGGTTTTGATGGTCTGAGTCCTTGCCCTTCCCCCTCCCCAATTTATATGCAAGTTAGAAGTAAGATTTAAAATTTCCCGTATTTTTAATCTGGGATCCCTATGGTACACTAACACTATAATACGGTTTCTTTATCTAACCTGCTGTCTTAAACTCGATTGTAGTACAATTTTCCCAAACCGTTTTTCCCAATCTAATTTCTCCAATTTCAATATTTACCATAAAAACATTCTTCCATTATATATTTTTACAAATTTAATATTTCCCCAAAAAAAAAAAAAATTGGTCACGATTTAAAATTTTAACTATTTTTTTTTTTTTTTTATACTATTCATTAAATTATTTATATGACAAGTTTATTGATAGCAATTATATTACTCTACGACCTTACAGTCATAGGTCATAATTTATAATTTTAATTATTTCATTAAACCTAACAATAAATAATTTCTTATATTTGATAAGATATATTGTTAGATTTGGTATTGTTAAAAATAATTTTTAGGAAAAATGGTATTGAAAAAGAGAACTTTTGGGAAATAAAAAAAATGTGAAAAACAAATTGGGAATAGTGTCTCCCTACCCTTAAACTCGTATTACTGATGCACAGTCATAATCGTTTAATTTATTAATTTTTTTTTTTTTTTTTTTTTTGAAGGAATATTCCCAAAAGGTTTGGAGGAATATTCCAGAAATATTCGCTTGTTCCCGGGAACATTCCCCGGGGAATATTCCTAGTGGCACATCACTACACACACGCACGCGCACAGAGCTCCGGCCACAGAAACGTGTGTTGTCTTATGCTCACCCAGGCGCGTAATTGGTTATCCCGGCACAAACAGACGCGTGTGCCGTGGCCGTATGTATAATTTTAAACAAAGTTTACGCACAACGACCTTTGTTTTTGTGTAGTAGACTTACGCCGCAATGCGTTAACACGGGGTGGACGCGCCAAATAACCGCAAAGTGTAATGAGTGAAGAAAAGGGCAAACGGTATGTTTTTTTTTTTTTGTGTATTTTTTTTTTTTTTTTTTGGAAAACCTTCAAAAATTTGTTTTTTCTTTTCCCTATATATTTTCTCTCGGTTTTTTTTTTCGGTTTGTTTTTTGTCAATAAAGGTCACCCCGCGCGACAGGTGAAACTTTCCCCCCGATCTAATTCGACTTCACGAACTGTATTCATATAATAATAATAATAATAATAATAATAGTGATTAGGATTAATTTCATAGGGGCTAACACGTTTATATTTGATTGATTTAGTCCTCCAAAGGCTTAACAATTAACACGCTTAAATATCAGTCGACCTTCAGCAATTTTCGAAAAATATATGGGGGGGAGGATCTGAGTGATTTTCTAAGTCCTCCTTAATTGCGCCTATGGTTCGAGATACTATAGTGAAGGATACAAGGAACATTGACTTTCCCCCTCCCCGTTCTCGAAAATCGATTTTCTTTCTAAAGTAAATGACAAAATAATATAACCCCCCATTTTTTTGTGTCTTCATCAAACATTTTTCATATCCCTTCTGATCTTATCACTTATTACTTTTTTCAACAACTACCATATATCCCATATTTTATATTATTTATAACTAATTAGATAATAATTTAATATTTCTTTAATTTTCCGCAGAGACTTCAGCCCCCTAAGCCAACCCCCTGGCTACGCCCCTGGTTACTATTATTATTATTATTCAGAATATACCTAAGTCCCCCTCCCCCGTGTACGGGGTGTGTGAAATCAGAAAATTAAATTTCTCCAACTTAACGTTCGAAGCTCGAAGAACATGAAACAATAATGCAACTAGTCATTACACGACGTATGTACACGTTATTACAGTGCTCGTTTCGCGTGTGTAAACCAGTGGTATTATTATTATTATAACATTGCCTAACAATTATTTAAATTATTCTACATTTTCAACTACAATACAATTATCTTTGTTTACGGACGAGAATGCTACTGGAGGTGTAATCAGGCCTTTGAGTGTGTTATTCGAATTTCCACAGTCGGCAGCGAATATTATAATGTTATTATTTTTGACGGGTAAGAGTTTGGGACTTAGGGGATCACTTTAATTTTTTTTTTTTTTTTTGTATGCACTACAGGGTGTTTCGCCGAAGATTTGCTCATTGCGATGCCTCAGATAACGAAAATAATCAATTTGTTTTTTTTTCAAAATCTCTAGTAAACACTCAGAAACATTGTCTATAAATATTTCATATTATTTTTTTTGGCAAAAACAAAATTTTAAATCATTATTTATTTTATTGTTTTCAAAATTTTCAAGTTTATTTTATAGAGTTTATTTTTCCACGGACATTTTGAATTTCAATGATTTACTTTCATTAGCCTATTGGTTTTTCATACATTTTTTTAGTTTTCACAAATTTTTGCTATTATTAGATGATTGCTCGTTTTGGTTGCTTTAAAATCCAATCCGTAGGTCAATCTTCCAATAAAATACACAAATTTTTTATAGAAAATAGAACAATTATTGAAAATCATGATGTTCATGAAAACGTTAAAACTCTCAGAAAATATAAACTCTATAATTAGAACTGTTTTTTTAACAAAAATATTAAACTCGATAAAAATATGAAATACTTATAAATGAGAGCAAACCTCGGTTGAACACCACCCCGTAGACACAGAGTTTTACCCTCGTAAAAACGTCCACGTCAGAGGTACACAACAATTTTATTATAATAAATAATTATTCGATTAGCATAACGAACACCGCGCTAATTCGGTTATTATTTTTTGGGTTCATTCGTTTTTTTTTTTTTTTTATTATTATAATTATTATTATTTCGAGCACAGACAGAAAGCTATTGGGCATAGGCGTGGCCAGGCGTTTTTATAACAGAACGCGCAAGTGCGATATTAATTATTGTATTCCCACCAGCAAATTTTTTTTCTCAAAATCTTAACCTCGAGACCTGTTCAATAACACGTTTTTAAAAACTATTGTATTTTATATTAGAACGTCCCAAATTTGTGTTATCACTGGGGATGAGAAGTTATATAATTTGTAGTATTTATATTTTATTTTGCATATTAATGATTTTTTGTGCATATAAATGATTTTTTTTTTTTTTGAGTAAAATGTATGCCATACGAAAAAAATCTCAAATTTACACAAGTATGAAAAAAAAAAAAAAAACAATAAAACGTGCATTTTACATATTAATTATAAATATTTTATAAAGTTTTCCTTTTTGAAAAATATTTATTCGGACAATCATCATCGTTTATACATAAGTCGAAAAAATAAAAAGGTTTTCAGATAATTCAATCAATTTTCATTATTTACTACGAGTACAATACGTTCATTTTTTTTCATTTATTAATTATCAAATAATACATTTATAAAAATAAAATTCAATATTTTTTCATGTTTTGTGCTTGTTATGCATATTTTTTGATTTTTTTGCGTTTATTTTGCCAATTCTGCCTCATATAACTTCTCATTTCTAGTTATCACTGTATCTATGTATACAATAATAATATGTCCCACGATGATTAACTTATTAATTTATTAATTTATTTATTTATAATTAATTAATTTATTAAACCCCTATGTAAAACACATATATTTGAATTCGTTTTTCACTTATAATTAACAACACTCGTGAAACTACTCATTAACCAACTTAATTTTTTGAAATAATATCTTAGGACATATTATAATGATTAGGGTAGCAGAATGGAATAATCCGAAAAATCGTACTTCCCTGTTACTCGACATTTTTTTATTTTTTTTGTATTTACATCTTTTAAGCCACCATTGGTCTAATGACAAAAATATTTAAATAAAACATTGTCTTTGAAAATACCAATTCAAAAATAATGGTTGCCATTTATTTAAGACAGATAATTAAAAAACTTAAATACATATTAAATATATATTAAAACATAAATATACGTTTCTATTATTAGTCAATAAATAATAATAATTATTGTAATTTATTTAATAATAAAAAAATGTTTTCGAGAAAAAATCTCTAAAAATAATAACTGTCAAGGACGTTCCACATTTGCATTTGCGCAACCCTTAACCACGCCTATGGCTATTACTACCCTACATAAAGTAAAATCGCTCCGAATCCATCAAAATCATTTAAAGTTGTATTTATTTTTTTACAACAAGCTTTCAATGAAATAATGTTATTGTCACAAAGTTTTTGTTAGTCAAAATTCAAATTCTGGATCGTATTTTTGAATAGTTTTCTTCGTTTTTGCTCTACACTCGTTTTTATTTCTTTTTTGTATCGTTTAGTATCTTCGAAATAATTTTTCCATAGAATTTGAAAAATTATTTTTTTAGGTCAGAAAAACATAAAAAAAATTTTTTTTCATTTTTTTTTTTTTGGAGGAAAAGGGTGGGTGTTAAGGTCAATAAATAAATGTATAATATTCTATTGTTTTTAGTATAACGCACTGAAAACATAACAAACAGAATATTATCCAATGAGTCCCGAGCCACCCTTAATATTTCGAGGGTTTGCCAATATTTTGTATGTAGTTTTATAGAGATTAATCCTAACAACAAATTAAAATTCGATGACATTAGATTAGAGAAAAAAAAATTCTTAGAATTCACTTTTTGAAAATTTCAAAATAACAATTTCATTTAAATTTTAAGAGTAAATAAAAAAAAATATATATTTATTTATTGAATTTGAATAATGAAAATTAGCCAAGACAAAGCAAGTTAAGTTTTTGATAGTTATTAGCAAAAACTAACAGTCTTCTCTAACTTGGTAGATTTTTATAAATTTGGAATTTTTTAAAAAATTAATTCTAAGAAGAAAAAAAATTAGAATTTTCGAATTTCGTATAAAAACTAAGCTTGCTCTAACATGCTCGATTTTCACTAAATTTTGAAAACAATTTTTTTAAATTTATTTTTAAAAAAAAAAATTTAAATAAAATACCTGTTTTGACATTTTCAAAAAGTGCAGTATTCTAAGGAAAATAATCTTTTGATATTTTTTTTATTTTTTTTTTTTTTAATTAACGTCATTAAATTGTATATTAAAAAATATTGTTATGCCGCCAAAATATTTTTAGGAGAGACACGTATCCACGTGCTGTGTAATATAATATGATTGGTACGCGTGAAAACCTGAAATACCTTGTGCTTAGAATGTATTTTTTTCATTTTTTTTTTTTTCCATTTTCAAATTTGAAAAACGATATACAATGTGTGTTACGTTATGACAAACGCACAGCGTAAACGTTTGTATATAAAAATCGGCGCAACGACGAAGTACTTAAAAAAAAAAAAAAGCGTTTGGCGATGGTCAACAAAAAAAAAAAAACAATAATAATAAAATAATTTAAAAAAAAAAAAAAAACAAAAATTCCACCCTGGGTGTTTTTCCACCCTGCGTAGAAACAAAAAAAAAATCATCCGCCCCCCCAATGCGATCGTCACCACCGGAAATGTCACTTCCCCTCCGCCCCCTCCCCACTCCCGAACAGCAACGGTATAAAATATTATTACGATAAACGATAATCATTGTTATTATAAATACACAGACGTGTACTTACCTACCCTATTAATATATTTATTAAACGCGTTTTCAAGCCGTTTGATTTTCATATATTTACTATTATTATTATTATTATTATTATTATTATACTTAGGCCGCGCGGCGCGGACGTTCCGTGCGCCGACAAATGGTGTTTGTGCACGGTGAATAATTGAAATTGCATGTCCAACAACGCATGTTTTACGATGAAGTGTAGATGATTGTGGTTACCATAGGACACGCGACGTTTTTGAATATCACTACTGTATTTTGTAGAAACAATGACGAATGGCTTTTTATACCCGAAATTAACGACGACGGCCGCCCGAACCAACGGCTTGGCGTGCGGCGTTTTCGAATAACCAGGCTTGCTTGCTTGCATGCACACACACACACAAACACACACACATTATTATCATTACTTAAATACCGTATTTTTGTTGTAACTTAGAAACATAGCGATAAATAATTATAATAATTATTAGTATTTTTACTAGTCTCTCTCTCTCTCTCTCTCTCTCTCTGTTAACGTTCAAAATTCTTATTTTCGCATTTATATTATACTTTTCGAGTAAATCAATATTTAAAAAAAAAAAAAAAAAAAAAAAATGAAAACGTTTTTCGTTTATAAATTTCATTTCGCACATTAGACAAACGTTACGTTGAGTAAATAAAATCTCTCGCGGGCGGGCGGGGTGTGGATTTTTGAGAAACGGTTAATGTTATTATCCAGACGAAAATAACGACGACAAAACGTGTAATAATTTGTAAAAAATAAGTTCTTAATTAGAGCCAAGTTATAAACGCTCAAAAATCAAAAAAAAAAAAAGAGACCATTTGAAAAAATTTAAAAATATATCCTAAACGCTCAAGAATATGCATTTAAATTTATTCGTAATAGATTAAAATTAAAATCATTATAATAATAAAATATCACGAGCGGAAATGAAAAAATTGTTTTATGCTCTGTAAACTGTAATAATTTCATAAAATTTTTTAGAAATTTTGATATAAATAAATAACATATTTTGATAAAGTTAATATTGCTTATAAAGTGAAAAAATTTAAACAGACAGAAATGTCGTGTGACTTGAAGACTCGAACAAAGTCAAGTTATGGTATGAAAATCTAAAGAAATAATATTTTCAATTCGAATTTCGGATCCAAAAACTACGATAGGACCTCAAAATAAAATATATTTAAATATAACTACAGTAGTGTAAAATTTCTTCAAAAGCACATGCAACGAATTTGTGTCGAAACTTTAAAATATTGTCAAACCATTATCATATATTTTCTACATCATAAAGAATAGAGATATAATACTTCAAAAGAAAATCACATTGTCAGTTTTACACACCAGTAACTCCGAAGTAGAGTGTCCATTGGCGCAATTACAGTAAAAAAGTTTTTTGTTCCATGTATTTTACACAAAAGTTTGACATATATTTTATTTCGTACACCCTCGAACGGCATTGACTTTATGTCATTTTTTGAAAATTCCGAGGAGACTATGAGAATTTTTTTTTTTGCGCCCGAACCAAACCATAATATTATTAAGATATAAGGTTTAAGATATACTAACTCTTATTTGCAAATGTTTTTAATTCATATTATAACAAAGATTTTTCATTTTTCACGTATTTTAAAAAATTTTAAGTTTTACAGTGCGCCTTTAAAAGACTAATAAATGAATAAAATGCGTATTTGCGATATTTGTCGTTGCTATTTTTTTTTTTTTTTTTTTTCATTCGTTGGCTTATTTGTCGCGATACAAGGGGGGAAAGCGAAATAATTTATTGCCCCGTTCGCGAGAGATTTTGAGTGCTCAACGAGAGACCGCGGAAGATTTATCGGTAACAACTAAACACATATACTAATCGAAATTTTTTTTTTTCCCCCCCCCTCTCCGCCTCCAAAACCGATACGCAGGACTTCACGTTGGATTTCTACTTCAGACAGTTCTGGACAGATCCGCGGTTGGCGTACAAGAAACGGCCGGGCGTGGAAACGCTGTCGGTCGGGTCGGAGTTCATCAAGAACATCTGGGTGCCGGACACGTTCTTCGTCAACGAGAAACAGTCGTATTTCCACATAGCCACCACCAGCAACGAATTTATAAGGATACACCACTCGGGCAGCATAACGCGGAGCATTCGGTAAAGTATATTATAAACAATATAAAAAAGGTGTGTACTTCGCACGTCGGGTGGGATTCTCTCGACGGGTGGTGTATTGAAAACGATTCTGAACGGGGGAAGTTAATAATATTATAAAAAATAAATGGGGGGGGGAAATGTTTTTTTTTTCACGTTTCCAAAATTTTCTTGCTCCAAAATCTTTCTCACATTATTATTTTCCATCTATGTTTAAATTTTCATATAGTTCGGATCGAAAAAATGATGGTTTCCAAGTCGTTTTTGTCAAGTTTTGGGTAGTTTTTTCCAAATTTTGAGAAAATTATCGAGAATTTTGAAAACATGACCTCTTTAAAATTCCATCTAGTGGTCTCTGTAGTTGCTGTTTGAAACTTTTGAACAAGTATTTACATACGAAAAAATTTTTACAGAAAAACAAAAAAATAACATCATTATAAATCACTATAGTTTCTTCGCTCCACGCAGAATCTAAAAAATATTTGTTTGGTTTATGAATTATGGATGTATAACACTGAAATTTTTTTATAAAAACCTGGAAAAGTCAGGGAATATGAAAAATTTAATTGCGTAACAACCCTGATTATTATACATACATGTATCTATAATATAAGGACATTTTCATCCTTGTCAGTTAATCACATATAAAATAAATAATTGTAAACAAAAGTCCTCTTGAAAATACTTAAAATATAGATAGTTCTAAGTATATTCTGTACAATGATTCGTATTATTTATTACAATCAATAATTAATAATATTATCATTGAGATAATTTTACCTCGTAAAATCTGGATATAAGTAACAGGTATATTCATAGACGCCCAGTAAAAGGGTTCCATGTGAGTTAAAAGAATTCCGGGAAAAGATATTTTTACTTTCACTCTGTCGATCAGAATTTAAGTTGTAGAGTGAAAAGCCTACTTTAAACTACTAAATTGATTTATCCATCGAACTGTCAGATTGGTTTTAAAACGATTCTAACAGTTTCTTCAACTCGTATTGCACAGACCTGTCTTTTTCTCCTCTTCGACAATCGAAAAGTTTTCAAAGTCCATGTTCGCGCTATCACGACACTAAATCATTTGGCAATACTGTGTTCCATCGTGAAGTGAGAGCACAACATTTAATGTTCTATGTACACTTTTTTATGTTCTTACTCAATATTTTTTATTACTCCTGTGACACTTTATTCTGCGTTTATCCAATGATAACTATTATAATAAATTAGATGTTTAACATAATATAATATATTCATGTTCGTTTTTCCCTCCATTGGATGCATTGTCACAAAAAAAAAAACAATCAAACTTCTCAAACGCTCTTCTGAATAACGTTTTTCTCTCTCACCCCACGTCATGTGCATATGTGCATAAAGAAACCATCCATAGACGTCGATTGGGGGATAGCAAAGAGTGGCGACTGCCACCCTACGTTTTTTGCCGGGGTAGCCTGGGGTATGATTTTGCTACCCCAAAAATTATTGTGATTTATATCATATAAAAGATGTAGAAATTAACAAATTTTAAGTAATTTAAAGTTAATTTTACGTGTCATCATTAATTAAAAGAAGACTATTTTTTTATTAATTATATTTTATTTATTACTAATATTAAAATTTTTTTTTTTAATCTCCAAAATCTCTACTTTTATTGAAAATATGATAACGATTCATTTGTTTCTTGAGTTTTTTTTTTTTTTTTTCTAGAACAATTTGCTACCCCAATCCTTTTTTTCCAAACGGCGCCACTGAAACCATCCCCCTAATATTGATTAAATTAAAACCAAACTTATCAATTATTCATCGGATTTGCCTCTACATTGTACTTTAAAGAGATCATTTTTTGAATTTCTCAATTATTCAATTTTTTTTTGTAAAAAACTACCCAACATTTGACAAAAACGACTCGGAAACCATCATTTTTTGATCCGAACTATATGAAAATTCAAACATATGTAGAAAATAATACGAGAAAGATTTTGGCGCAAGAAAATTTTGTAAATGTGAAAAAAAAATTTTGTACATTTTTTTAACATTATTTTTTCTCATTTATTTTTTATATATTATTAACTTTCTTCGTTCAGAATCGTTTTATTTGAAGAAATGATTTATCGTTTCTTTTAAATTCAATGCACCCGTCAAGAGAATCCCACCCAACGTGCGAAGAACACCCATCGTGCGAAGTATGTCCGGCTTTTTATTATTTAAATTAATTACAATCTTTGCACTCACGACTAGTGTACACTTAAATTAGATTTACATCGAATAAATATTAATTTTTTTTTTTAATTACCCAAATGTAGAGCTTTTCTCCAAAAAATATTTTTTGGTAAAAATACATTTTTGCCATTCGGATCAGTCATAGTTGTAAATTGAAATGAAACATTGAAACATTTTTTTTTTTTTTTTTTAGTATAATATTCCCAATAAATTTCCCATATCAGGAATTTTTCCCCGGGAATTTCCCGTAATTAAATTCCAGGCACATCACTAAACAGGACCAAGAGACGAATTAAAAAAAAGATTAAAAACAGGTCGAACGGTCACACTCTAATTTCTTAACTCTCTTTTCGTCTGATTTTCTTATTTCAAAAAATCGGTTTTAAACTCCAATAAAATTAAGTCTTAGTAAGCCGATTTTGTTTTTTTCGTTCATTTCAGTTCGTACCTACGTATATCTAATAATATATTTTAATAAAATTCGCATCACGTGACATTTTGAAAACCAAGTGCGCTTTCACACACGCGCATGCGCGCCCGGTAGAGCATAATATATAATACAATATAATACATAATATAATATATTGTGCGCAATAATAACGATTGTCCGCCACTCTTGTGTGGTGTGTGTGTGTGTGTGTGTGTGTGTGTGTGGTGTGTGTGTGTGTGTGTGTGTGTGTTCGGCCCACGCAATTATTGTGTCGTACAATAGGTTTCCCCACCCCCTCCCTCCCCCCCCGGTGCTCTCTGCACGGCACTCTGGGAGGCCGCTCGAATTACATCATACGTTTATAGACCAGTCCGTGTAACGCGATATAATATAATAATAATAATAATAATAATATATTATATGGAGTCCCCAATGAGCAACGCGAACACAATAATATTATTGACACCGCGCGTTAATAACGTTTGTACAATTATTATTATTTCTCGTGTTGTAGCTTGACAATAACCGCGTCGTGCCCCATGAACCTGCAGTACTTCCCAATGGACCGACAACTGTGTCACATCGAGATCGAGAGCTGTAAGTGCGTCTGTATTAATAAATATAATAATAATAATAATAATAATAATAAAATAACGTTTGTTTGTACGTGTAATGTGTTATATAATATTGTATAAACATTTGAGGAGGGAAATAGAATTTTGAAAAAAAAAATAAATAAAGAGGGGGAGGGGGCTACATTTATTTGTTTGATGTAACCCCCGGATCTAGAATATTTGACACTCCGGGCGTAAAGTAAAAATGTAGCGCCCTTAACTACTGTGCACTCCATAAGGAGTGGAGCTGGAGGGAGGGCCCGTCCTTGGACGAGAAGAGGGGGTGTTTTAACATATTAATAATTTTTATGAACTTTTCACGAACTTTAAGATGTTATTATCTACGTCGGACAAAAATAGTTAGGTATTTATGAAATCCTAAATAATATATAAATTTTCAAGTTTAAACATTTTAAATGAAAAAAAAAAATTGAAACATTTGTAAATTTTTAATATACCCAAACTAAGCTATTTTTGATTTTTCATTAATTCAAGAGCAATGATACCCACTTGCCCCTCCCCTTGATCATGTACTGTCCCTCTCGTGGCATTAACTGCCATGCGATTTACAAAAAAAAAAAAAAATTGGGGAAAGCTTTGAGTGGTTTTGGGGTGACCTACCCCCTCATATTTCCACTTATGTATACAGATAAATAATAATATGTTAAAAAGAATACTATGAAGTTTTATTTTGTACAATTAAGTTATAATATTATTCGTGTCCGTTGTTGATTTTGGTGTCCTTCTGCCGCTGAAACAGCACTCGGGCCACCTGCCATGTCCCCCTCCCCCCCGAGAAGAAGTGGTGATCAACGAGGGGGCACACGAGCAAATTTTAGGAACGCGTTAAAGTTTATTATCGGCCAAAAGTTTCGTGCGACCCTTCGCAAAATGTCATCTACTCGGTGTGAGGGGGGAGGTACACTTTAACGATAAGTCATTTATCCTCCTACATTTTGAGACTCTGATTATTCGTTCTTTGTGATTTTTTAAACTGATATCAGATCAAAGACCGGAAAAAATCGACTAAAATCGATACCACAGAGTTGTGTTGTTCCTACGGACATCTCTAACCGATTTCGGACATAATATAATTTGTTTTGCATACGATTTTCGAACATCGTTTTTTTTAAACTTCAAATTTCTATACAACCTCACGCGTATGGGGTTTACTTTAAGAAGTTTTTTATTGAAACCTAAAGTTTTATCCTTTGCTTTTTTCACCGGTCCTCCCGAAATTTCCGATTCTAATGTCAGAAAACAATATATATATATATATATATCTGTACACAATTCAATAGTTGATAAATATTTTTTAAAAAGAAATAGATTAATTGAATACAGTTAAAAAGTTTCTCTGACCGTGTAATACTATATCCTGTATGGAAAATAAATAGATATTACTGAAACACAAATTTATTCAGTTAAATCGATATAACACCGCGCGATAAAGAAGATTAGATTTAAATACAAAAATTGACTGCTACTTGCATACGGTTTAATTTATCGTTCGATATGATATAATAAATACGGTTTTATTTAAATTGTTTTTTTTTTTTTAATACGCATTTTGCATAATACGTACACGTTCAAAATTTGTTTTGATTTTATTCACGCGAATAAAATACTTTACATAATATTTTGCATATTCAAATCAACAAGAGTGCATAAAATACATGCATATTTTAAACCGTTTTTGGTGCATATCTAATTATAACCGTTTTTTTTTTTTTTTTTTTAATGCCGGACGTATAGTTTACGTCAGTGACGTACGCAGGGAGGCCTAAGTGACTGAATTCGCCTCCCTCTCGCGCGTTATACGTTATTTCGCGTGAGAGTTTAAAGTTAAATTAAGTCAGTTTTTTTTTCTTAGCCTTTTTATCAGAATTACTTACAAACAAAAGTCTCGTGTAATGGTTATTCATGAAAAATCATTAATGACATTTTAGATCGTGTGGAAATATAATTTTCCATTACACTGAAAATAACGATACGATTTTATCTGTGACAATATTATAATATTAGTTCACAAAATCGATTTCTGATTAACCCTCAAAAATTAATTAGTTTAACCTAACCTAACCTAAAATCGGTTTGCTCCACCTGAAAATACGACACGTTCTGTGCAGAACGCCCAAGTGATGATGGTGGCTATAGGATATTATATAGGTCTCGTGTGTACTGGAATTCAACCCGTGGCCATACCTAGTAAACGAAGCATTGAAATGAAATACGCTTAGAGTGACCTGTTGAAAAGAATCAAATTACCGTATCGAAATATTGTATCCCTTGCTCAATCGGATCACTGATAAGGAACTGTTATCATTGATAAGGAACTGCAGTTATCATACTTTAAAATTAATGTTTTTGTTTTTGTATGTCTTATCAGCTAATATAATAATATGATAATTTAAAGTGGTACCAACCGAATAAGAAAAATAATTTTATTTTTTTTCAAAACAGTCACTCTTAGCGTATTCCATTTGATTGCTTCAATTCACTATACGTAACACAGTATACGGTATGGCCACTCTATATTATATTCTTTACTCTATGGCACTACTACTACTACTACTACTACATACGTATTCCAAAGACGTGTCTAAACCGTGTTTGTTTTCCAATGTCCGCGCACAGTCGGCTACACGATGAGAGACATCCGGTATAAATGGAACGAGGGACCAAACTCGGTGGGCGTGTCGAACGAAGTGTCGCTGCCGCAGTTCAAAGTGCTGGGACATCGACAGAGAGCCATGGAAATAAGCCTCACAACAGGTAAATAATAATAATAATCGGTCACGGGGGGGGGAGAGAAAATACGGTTCCGACGACGACGACGACGACGTAATAAAAAACTCATTTATTTATTTTCACCTATTTTTTATCGAGTCCTGCACCACCACCGTTGTTGCTCTATGGACCAGTGTGTGTGTAAACCTTTTATCGATTTTCGTTTCGAGTCCCAGTAACCCGCTGCGCTCTATTGCTATACTACTTTCGAGCAAAAACGCCCCAACGGACAATCGATTTTCTTCACCCGAAGGGGTGTGTGTGTGTATGTGTGATGGCTGCTGCACACATAGGGTTCCCGGAGATTAAATTTACACCTAAATCCGGGTGGTTTTTAATCTAAGTCACCACCCCGATCTCGTCGTCTTCGTCGTCAACGGCAATAATATATTTATTTATTTATTTATTTTCATACAAACGGACATGAGAGGTCCTACTATTACAATTATTTAAATTATTAATATTAATATACAATTATAGAATAATACTTTGCATATTAAAATCCTGACAAAAACATGAATAAATTAAGGAAGACATAAATTATTCAGGAGCTATAAAAACTGATAAATTTAATTAAACGAAAATTACCAGTACGCATTAATAAATTAGCAGCGGGAGAATACAAATGAATAGTTTTTATTAGAAAAATTTGGGTAAAATGATTCTGGATTCCTATGGTGTTAATGGTATTTATTTTGATTACTGATTAACAAAAGTAGTTCGGGGAAATCAATAGTATCAGCTGATATTAGATTGTTAAGTAAAAATCTAAAAAGTAGAGTAAAGATCGTCCTTTACTTAGAAGTTAGAGGACATATTATTATATTAAGGAAATGGAGAAAATTTTGGTAAGTGCCATGCATAGGCGCATATTTATATTGAATTTAACTGCTAGAAAACCTCAAAAAGAGCAATTTTGTACTGATTCAATAGCTTCTTCGATCTGTTTCAAAGTACCGTTTTATCCGAATCAAAGGACAATATTCAAGATTAGAACGAACCGATACGAACAGTTTATAGTTTTTATTACAGATAACGGGTTTTGGAAAGAATTGCCTTATTTTTTTTTTTTATATCATTTCAGTATGATTTACAAAAATTTAAATATACGGAAACGCGTATAATTGCTGGTCTTATAATTGAGGTTTTTTCTTTTTTTCTTGACGGGGGAGTTTATTAGGTTTTGAGTTATAATTATTTATATACGTGCGTGTGTGGTGGTGCGGGAGTTTGATGTTATTAAATCGTATATATATATATATATATAATATACGATATCGATCGGCGCGTACGGAATTCTGGGAAGCCAAGATTTCCCTCCGCACACCTGTGCAGTGCGAGCTCTTCCGGTGTGAATTTCGTCAAATATCCGGCGCTGATCCGTAAACTTTTCTCTCGACAACATTAAGTTTTTCCAATATTTGGCCGCCGCTTCGTGAAAATTCGAGATTATGAAAGCTCGTTTTTGCAATAATAAAAGCTCACAACGCCCACCGTTGTTTTAATGTCGATAATCATATATATATATATATATATATGTATGTATTTCTATCGAAATTCGATCATACTATACTCTAAAACAGTTCATTAGAGAGAAAATACACGTCGAACGTGCACGGTTGAATTTTATTATTATTTAACCCAGGGGTTATTAAACCCGCCCCCCCCCGCCTTGAAAATGTAAAGAAATTTTGTTCAATGAGCATTGAAAAAAAAAAAATAAATAAATCCTTTTAACTATACAATAATATTATAACCTCCTCTATTAATTCATAATAAATATATCATATGGTTAAAATAAACATAATATTTCAACATTTCTCACTTTTTTTTTTTTTATGGAATATTTATTATTAGGTATCAATAGGAGTTAGATCATCCATTATAAAAATCATAATGGGCAATAATGTATTATGAAATCAAGTAACAAGATTCAAAACGAATAAGTATTGTTGTTGTTTAAAGTCTAATCGAATTATAGTTATTAATCTACCAACTATCCACAATATGTACGTTGGTGAACGTTTTTTTTTTAAAGTCGCCTGTTACATACGTATTTATGCTGAAAAATCCTTTTTAATTTTTAAAGAAACTTAAAAAACATGCCTTAAAAATTCATATTGTCACAAATATGCGACGCTAAATTTTATTTATCTACTACGAATAACATTACAAAAAAATGTTAACTCAGAGAAATAAAACAGTTAGATTTCGCTTCGTGACACTTCTATTCACAAAGAATTCTTATTGAAAAGTTCATCAACTTTGATTATAATATTATATTTAAATAATATTATAGTAGACGTTTAAATAGGTGGACACTTCCGTTGAAAAAATCCTAATTGCGCCACTGGACGTTACTACATTAGCTCGGGGAAATCCCCTACGCCGTAGGTGGCCAACTTTAATAGCCTTCCGATCGACCTCCGAGTTTTTCTAGGTTGTCGCGATCGACCAAAAAAAAAAAAAAAAACCGGACATACTTCGCACGATGGGTGTTGTTAGCACTACGGGTGGGATTCTCTTGATGGGTGTATTCAATTTTAAAGAAACGATAAATCATTTCTTCGATAAAACGATTCTGAACGAGGGAAGTTAATAATATAAAAAATTAATGAGAAAAAAAATGTTAGAAAAATGTCCAAAATTTTTTTTTCACATTTTCAACATTTTTTTGCTCCAAAATCTTTCTTATATTATTTTCTATCTATGTTTAAATTTTCATAAAATTCGGATCAAAAAATGATGGTTCCCGAGTCGTTTTTGTCAAATTTTGGGTAGTTTTTTCCAAAAAAAAAAAATTGAAGAATTGTGAAATTCCAAAAATGACCTCTCTAAAGTACAGTCTAGACTCTAGAGGCAAATCTGGTTTCAAAAAGTTATTGATCGAAACTTTTGGATAAGTATTTCTATACGAAAAGTTGTACACGGAAAAAAAATAATAAACATCATTGTAAAAACAACACTAGCTTATTCACTTCGTTCAGATTCCAAAAAAAAAAGAGGTCAATAAACAAAAAATATATTAAATGTACATGCGTGTTACATATAATATGTATAATAATATCTTTTGTCGGTAGGTACTTTTTATTTA
>JAIPRM010006243.1:0-19036 GCA_025469315.1 Stegophylla sp. TES_Ste_2020 | reverse complement strand
CTATCTATGTTTAAATTTTCATAAAATTCTGATCAAAAAATGATGGTTTTCGAGTCGTTTTTGTCAAATTTTGGGTAGTTTTTTCCAAAAAAAAAAACACTGAAGAATTAAGAAATTCAAAAAATGACCTCTTTAAAGTACAATCTAGAGGCGAGTTGGGTTTCAAAAAGTTATTGATCGAAACTATTGGACAAGTATTTCTATACGAAAAGTTGTACACAGAAAAAATAATAATAATAAACATCATTGTAAAAACACTAGCTTCTTCACTTCGTACAGATTCTAAAAATTGTGAATAACTGAGTATATAAACATTCGCTATCAATTTTATTTTAATAATTTGAAACATTTGATCATATAAATATGAATCTATTTGGAAATCGACATCAATAACATTCCACTCTATCGATGATATCGAATCGAATAAGATTGTCCGTATCATTGACAACTAGTTCCTATAATATTTAATATAGTCTGCTCCGAAACGAAAATTCAATAATATTTCATCTGATAAATATAATTTCGGTTGTACGAAATGTATGTTCTAGTAATATTTTATCGTCGTCGCGAGTGCTGACGAAATTACACGAAATTATTTATTTATATTTATCGTAGCGACCGCAGTAAGATATATTGCTCCTTTGATATAACTAGCTAATAGTCGATAAAAAGGATTTTCGTGTTATTTAGTCGGTTGGGATACGGAGTATTATACAGAGTATCCGGTCGGGAAAGGAAGTGTGACCCGGACCGGCATGCATCCGGATTACCTGTTTAGTAACGCTCGCGATGAACGATCGCGTATACAATAAGTACTGCAAGGCATGTACGAAAAACGCCCTGATAAAAATGTCTGCTGGCGGCCGTCACCAATGCTGTTGAAACAAAAATATAATGTAATATAGAGAAGATATTTACGTAGGTACAGAATTTCAGGAATAATTAAAGTTTTGTACCCTGCACGATTCGTTTATATGGAATATATAAGATTCATACGTTTATACTTTCAAAGTTATGAATTTCATTGGAAAACAGCGATTATAAAATATTAAAATTCGGTGAAACATTGTACGTAGTATCGCGCGTTTCGCCCCGAAACTAAGAATAGTGTACAGTCTACAATTTTTAATTAATTAATTAATTTTGAATGAACTAGGAAGGAACGATGTAAGACTTTTCACATTTTAAAGATTTTTGAAGACACCAAAACTTCGTTTGAAAACGACTCATATTTGACGTCACGAACCGATGAAGTTATGTGATTTTACTTGTTTTTATACAAAAAAAACATGATACGATCGACTTTTACATAACTAGCTAATAAATTTTTTTTAAATTTAAACTTAAAATCGTCGCATTTATAAAGTTTTAAAGGTTGGAAAACAAATCCGAGTTTTTTAGCTTCTGATTTGTTTCTGGAAACACTTTTTTGTACACAAAAACTTGTCCAAAGATTTCGATCAGTACCTCTATAGATTCAAAATAACTTTTTATCAAAAATACAAAGCTGAAAAAATCAGTATTATAAAATACTTTGTATTATGGGTATTCTTTCTTCCTCGGGTGGAACATTCTTAATGAATGTGTTGAATTTCGTAGAAACGATCGAAAATCGATTCTTCAATAAAATGATTCTGTTCAGACCTATAGTAACCTAGTATACAAACAATAATTATTGTTAATCTTATATGAATATGTTTTTCAATTTAATAACAGAATAATCCATGTCAATTTCTTTATGATGAAGATGGTAAATTTTGCCATGTTTTAAAATTAAATATTTTATAAATAAAAACTGACTTATCTGATTCAACAAAAATTCAAATATAAGTTGACCTATATATGAGTAATCTTTTATTCAACTTTTCACCCTGAAAACAATAAATTGTTTAAATTATTTTCAATAATGTTAAACGTTTTATGTTTATGACGAAAATAGATCAACGAGGGGCAGGCAGTTGTAACTAATACGCATGGTTCAAGGATCCCATTTGCCTTCGAAAATATATGCAGTATGAAATGTTAAATAAAAAAAAGGAAACGGAACTTATGGACACATGCTAGTTTATATTTTAAATGTACTTATTTTGAAAACTCTCATCCAACTATATTCCGGAAACCAAAGAAAAGGACATAAAATGTGGTAGTGTCACGTTGTGCTGATACTGCAGCAAGTAAAAACGACTATTATTAATTTAACTCGAGCAGAAATACCTCCACTGGGAGTCATTTTCTTTTGGTTTTTTTTCTTACCGAACATTAGATTATATTATTTTATGATGGAATATAATTGACGTTTATTGTTCGAGTAACTGTAATTTAATACGATTGTATAAAACGTAAAAACACATTAATCTAATTAATTTGTAATAAAATTAATTTTAAACTATTTATATTTTTAATTAGTACACGTTAGCTGTGATAAAGTCATTAAATAGTAATTACAGTTTCAACAAACATCTGGGTTGGATAAATTATACGTCTAAATGTTTTTTTAAATATTAAAATCATGTCATACATATCAGTAACAAAAATTAACTATAATAAATATAATTTAATTATGATATAATATATTTTTATACAGCGCAAGTTTTTTTATACAACACGCTACAACGAGATCAATAATCATAATTTATAGCAGATTGGAGGAATCTTCATAGCCAGTGGCACTGAATGTATGAATTTAATGGGGTAACTCACCATACTTCACTGATTTTTTGGTGGATATCGATATCCGTCATAAAATATGACAGTGATTTAAGTATAAAAGCTCATCAAAAAGTCTTTTATTGAGCATCTGTAAATTTGGATTTACCCAATCCAATATTAAATTAAAATTCAGCGCCTTGCAGTCCCGTTTCGAGAAACTTCGGCTAGTATCTATAATTTACATTTAATTCTAATATGGCTGAAAGGTCAACACACCACTTTTTAGGAGGTTTTTGGGGGTTGCCTGTATTAGGTTTTGATGATATTTCAAGAGTACCTATGTATTTTGCTTAACTTGTTATTACAACGATATTTTAATACAAGTTTGGTATTTTAGTTCATGTAGCACTTTTTGGATATGAGCAGAGAGTAATATTGAAGATGTAGAATGGAACTTCAGAAATGATGCATAGAGAATGTATAATATATAATATTTTCTACGAATATTATCGGTCAAATAAATAGAAATATATTAAAATTAAATAATTTTTTATTTTATTTTAGTAGTTCATTGTTTATAACTATTTATAATTATTCTAGAAAGATTTTTGAGTTTAACTACTACACGCGCGCTATACTCAAAATGTGTTGTTTATTTATAAATAATTTTATCCAAAAATTACCAATCTGTTAGGAAAATTCATCTGAGATTTCTTAGAAAAATAATAATCGGAAATTTTTTTTATGTAATATTTTGATCGACGTTTATCGAACAAACTTAAAAACGTTTTATAAACCTTTGGAGACAGGATTAATTTCAAATAAAAACATATTTCCCAGAGATATAAGCCGCTCTTCAAAGTAATGGAACATTATCACTTAGAAGTCAGAAAACAAAAAAATAATAAAAAAAAATATTTTTTCATTTCAATTTTGTAAGAAACCAAAAACGTGACAGGTAATTTTAATATTTAACTTTCTGCCACGACCTAAAATACTCTTTCATTTAAATCAGCCTACAAACGTTCACTGAACGAACAAAAGACAATATTTGTCACCGAATACTTGCAGAAATTGCTAAGGGGAATAAATTGTATTGTTTTTATGACAGATGAAACATGATTTAGATACTTTAGGGTGGAGTATAAATTCTTAAGATAATAGACACTAGTACGCTGACAACATTCATGGGATTCACAAAAGACATTCATTAGAATAATAATAATATACATTAAATGCGGCCAGAAGTAAAAGCGACTTCGCATATAAACATATGGAAATCATTTCTATCATTCTTGAGTTTTTAATAATTTTTTGATTTTACGTAACCCACTCGTGCCCTAACTTTTGTCCAGTTTTAGTGTCTACAGAAAGTGAATTTCATTTCAAGTTGAACTTCGTCAAATGACAATATGTCCAGTTTTGTTGTCAATATTTTACTTTATTTTTTTATTAATTAAGTGATAAATACTGATATTTCATTAATTGCTGTATCAATATAAAATATATGTTAAGGTGTATGACCGTATGGCAGCAAATGTTGACAGTTACCAGTGTATGTTGACATTTACCAATGATTTTGGTGAATTTTATAAATTATTTCAAATATCTCACAATGCGGACATTTACCAGTATTTGTTGTTATTCGCAATAGTTATTTAGTGAATGTTGACATGTCTAACAACATAATATATTATAATGAAATAAATAAATAAATATAGTTTAACAAATTAATTTTTTAATATATAGTTTAGGTAGCATATATTTTATTAAGTATTATTTATTGCAATATGGTAAACGTGACATTTACTGTTACAAAGTATTCCCCCAGTCTTACAATTACATTTTTTTTAACAATTGCGTCTTACATAACCTTAATATAATAATAATAATAATACAAAAATACCTTTTACATACACTATGCTTCAAGTGTGGACAACATTTAACAAACATTGATTGTAAATATCAACAATCACCGGTGTGTGAACGGGTTAAGACAATTTTGTCAACATTCACTACGATTTTTGGTAAATGTCAACATACACCGGTCACTGTCAACATTCACCTACTGCGGTCATACACGTTAACATAAATAAAAAATATATTTTAAAAATATTTAAAAATTATTTTGCATATTTGTGCTGTGAAAGTGCATATTTGAAACTTTTTAAGTACATACATGCATGCATATTTTACAATTTAAAATGTATAAAAATCCGGTCTCTAGTTATGACTATAAAGCAGTCCCATAAAGTAGACTATAAAATAAGTCCGAATTGACGCACAAAAAATCTCTATAAATATGTTAACTGCATATAAACACTGTACAAAGTATTATAGTTAAAATATATATTATAATATTTATTTTGCATCAAAAAACATAATTTTACGATGATATCACCTTAAAAATTCTAAATAAACAAATTTTCCCCAATTTATGCTCATTGAAAGCTTGAAAAGTTAGTGTACCAGAGATGATAATTTTTAGTGACTAAGCATCGCAAAAGCTATATAAACATAATAAACAGACTAATGACAGTTGTACACATCAAAATAATGAAACTATGTTAAATATATAAATAACTAAAAAAAAACTATCAAATTACATTGAAAGTGAGCACTTTTTGGACTATCTGTAGACAGTATAGACGCCCTGTGTAATTATTTAATGCACTTTAATCAAGACAACTATTTTTCAGGGGTTCAATATGGGTTATGTGCAAACATCGGTTTTTTTTCTATCTTTTTTATTTTATTATTAATAACATAACTCAATGAAAATATATTATAATTGCTTAATCTGACCTCGAAACGATAGTAATGGGAGTTGGGACCTGATTTTCTTACCAAATAGCGGATACTAACCTAACCTGAGTTTACCTATCTATCTATATCACAATATGCCCACCATAACGAATTTTGTTATACTTGGCGATTTTTCTTAACATTTTGCACAGTATAAGATCAGCAATTATACAGCATAATATTAGATTAAATTAAAAAAAAAAAATATTTTTTTCTTTTAACCTTGATAACGATATTAAAATAACGTATATTAGCCTTGCGCATGAGCGAAATGAAAATTTCAAGTTTCATGAAAACACGAAATAAGTATAAACAATAATAAGAACATATTATAACCAATACATTTTATAATACAATATAATTGTACTGACTTACATATCATTTGAATGCGATTCGTAAATGAACTATGCATACGCTTTATTGTAGAAATTGAGTGTACGTCAATTGGTCATGTAAAGATGATCGTTATAAAAATATATCGTATAGCTACTTTAAATTATATTGTTAACTCTTCGTCGTAAAGTTATAATAATTAGTGGTAGGTTGATAAGTTGCAAAAGTCTTTTATATATTATACACATGGTAATTAATTAAGCATACTTTTTTTGAAATGTTCAAGTTACTGTAACAACTATGTTCTCCATACTTTTATTTTTTTTTTTTTATGTTACTTTAAGGATGTTCTGTGATAATACAAACTTTTTTTTTCAAATGGCCCATTTTTAACAATGGACTTTTATTCATGTAATTTTTCTGTGAACTTTTATGTATTAAAATCAAAATTCAAACAAATAACTTTTGAATTACTCAAATTTAAATATTAAGACTGGTAGATTCTTGGGTTCATATTTTAGTTACCAACATATTAACTGATTATTATAAATCTATGATCTGACCAGCTAATACCTAATTAATTCACATTATTGTAAAATATAAACTATTCGTTCGAATTTGATTTTCAATACTTCAAAATTCACAAAAAAAATGACTTTGATAAAATTCCGTAGTCAAAATAGTAGAGTGCTATTTGAAATACAAAAATTATTTCACTACAGGATATCCTCAAGATGACATTAAAAAAAAAGTTATAAAAAACATAGTTTTAATAGTAAATTACAACATTTTATAAAAAAAAAATTTCGAATTTTCAATTTTTACAGCTATAAAAGAGAATAAATGTGCTTAATGAATTACCATGTATGTGGAGGGGGATCAGAATCTATATTCTAATTGTATATTGTATAATAATCAAAGCTACAACTGGGGGTCGCAAATCAGTTAAAAAGTAGAAAAATTGATGATTTCTTTCTTTGCTTTTTGAACTAAGTGATAAAATTTAACAAAAAAATCGTTATTGTTTGGAATTCCCCTTTCCATCTCATAAATACACCACCAAATTGAAATACTATGCAATTTTGTAGGCACGATTCAACTGTTTTTTGCTATCGAATATGAACGTTTTTAATAAAAAGGAAATTCTTTTGGGATTGAAAACTTTATTTTACTATATAGCTCAATAAAGTATGATAATAATATGATGCAGATCATAATTCAGTTGTTGTAAACTTGAAACCCGGTTGTACCTCAAATAATAATTGTCCTGTTTAGTTTTCAGCATATATAATTTTATTGTTTATTTGAAATCGAACACGGATTTTCTGAACTATGATATTATATGTATTCAGTAGTAGGAAAGTTTAACGAAAACTATCGTTTTTAATTAAAACCAGTGAGACGAACTAAAAACACAATTAGAAACATATTTAATGAAAAATCACACAGTTATACTGCTTTGATAATGAGTTTAAAGCCGCCCAAATACTATAACGTTGGTCCTAGCGCTACAAATCACGGATCTTGCCAAAAACCGATGTTACCGAAAACACCGGAATCGCGCATTTGATTTATATTTGAGTACATTTTCTTCGTGTCGGTGGTACGTTAAAAAAAGTATTAAAGACGCGAATTACGAGGTCAAACTGTTGTGCGAATATTAATAAAGAAAATAATTAACGTTTACAGGAAAAAACGGTTTTAATAATAATAATAAAAATAAAAATATATGTACACATATATATATAAATTTGTACGTTCAGAAATAACAGCTGTACTCTGAGAAAACACGAGTGTACGATATTATTCAAGTCGTTTAGACGTTCCACTGCATTATATTAATAATTCGAACGTCGTCGGAATGTACATAAAATATAAATACGTTATGGGGTATGGGCGCACAACAAAAGTAAAACTATACCAAGGGTCGTTTCACGGGAGAAGTTCTGACGTCTTCAATTATTATTAATATTTCTGAATTCGGGTTTTCTTTACAATCACTTAAAATGACCATTTTTCTTAAGAGGCTATGATTTTCGATTTTTGCTAGTAACTAAAAAATACCTATTTAATTACAGTAAAAAGAAGCTATTACATAAAGAAATTTCACCGTAAAACTAAGTAGAAAAATGTATAATCAAAAATTGTCGCACACTACAAAAATACGTCAATATTATATTATAACATCAAATATAACTAATAAGATTATAAATAAGAACATTGATACTGTGATAGTCCTTCCCTAAAAACGTTTATGGTCATAGATTGAAAGTTGCAGCATTTGTAAATTCTATTAATTAAATAAACGATTAAAGCCTAAAAGGAAACAATTTTTTTTTTTTTACTACCCTAATTTAATAATATGTGAATATTGACTAACTATACTAACCAAAAAATCATTTTTATATTTTTTTGTTCAAATTTTTAAGTAATATTGTGTTGTTGAATAAACTAAAGCTCTGCTAAGAATCGTCTTATTGAATAAATGATTTATCTTTTCTTTAAAATTCAATAACTCACCAATAGCACCCCACACAAGAAGTGACGGATACCCATGGTTTGATGTATGTTCACTTTTATTTTGATAGTAATATATTGTCTTTTAAAAATATTCTATTGTAAAACTATACATTTTATTTTACTATGTACTAGTAAAACAGTTAAATTATATTTGATAAAATGTACAAATATATTTTATTACAAAGATAACTAAAAGTTCATTTATGCATTTGCTTAATTTATATTGTTATTAATACTAATTATCGAAGAAGTTTCAGAGAAAATGTTTTTTTCATCTAGCTGCTTTTATCTCTATATCTCGTGTCTTCACAATATGACTAATCTCCCGTCCAACAGGAAATATCCTTTTATCCTTTCTAACCACAGGTTTTCGAACAGCCAAACTTTTCTATGAAATCTTATATCTAGTCTCATTTACTGACTAACCTTACTGACACTCATTACCTTTAAAATACTTACTTACTCTGCTCGTTTTTCTCCTAATTTTACCATATCCTTTTCATCATCAAACTACCTTTTTGAAGTCACCAATAATCCGTTTTATACATATGTATATTACCAATGAAATTTCATGCTTTCCCCTGTAACAATAAATGCTATAGAAATCACCATCTTTGGTGTTGAAGTATTACACAGTCGATATAGGTAAACTCACACTTGACTTGTGTTATGTAAAATATTGACTTTTGAAAAAGACGAAACGTACCTAATGTACAGTACAAAAAATTGAGAATTCGGTAGGTGCAATTGTCGGGACATTATTAAGGAAATTAACTCGCGCGGATAGAAACGAAATGTTGTTTCGTGCAATATACGTATAATAATAATTACGAGTTTCGAACGCGGTGGATTAGGTGGCGGTATAAGGATAAAATCACAAGCCAATAATGGGTTTTACGCGAAAAATCGGTAATCGATCGGTACGGATTGTTTGCACACGTGCGATTGAACACACACACACACACACACGTGCACGACTATAATAATATATACTCTATATTGCGCAATCAAACTTGAATCGAATTAATCGTACTGGTCGATATAAAGTACACACATCGATACGCCTGTCTGTAAAGAGATGTGTGCTGTGTACGTAGAAGAAAATTAAAAAAAAAATTCCCATATATTAACTAAAACAAGTTGAAAGAAGTATTTTTGGGGCGATAACCATCAGCATTGTCTCATAATCCGAATGAAGCGAAGAATATATTGGTTCCACACAGATAAAGTAAAAGATTTTCTCAGTCATCCAAAGGGAGTTAAATAAGCCCCTTATTCTACAGACCAGAAATTTCGTCTATAATGGCAATCGAATAAATCGGTTTTTAAAACTCCCTATTTTATTATTTCACCGAGTGCGAGAAGAAATCACGGAAATTTTGAGCTTATCCGGTAATAAACAAGCTAAATTCATTTTAATCGTAACTCCAAAAATATAAATAACTACAAGAAACTTCAAATTTTCAACAATCATCAACATCAATGTGAAACATACATAAACTTGATGATATTTTTATAAAAATATATAAAAAAAAACAGAACATTGGAAATATTTGGAATATTTCGTGCTTTTAAAACATTTTTTTAGATTAAGTTTTAAATATCAAATTATGTTAAATATATTTTTAATTTAAAGATTAACCACATATTTATCTTAATTCGTTTGAAATTTCAGCTGGATGGGATAGATAAACAAGTTTCATACATGTCTAATGTTTGAGAATTGAAAATTACTCTCTTATTAGGAATATTGGTAAATTTATGTTTACTATGATTTCATGAAGTTAGCTATTTCTTGTTATCCGTTACCAAATATTTATGATTAATAAAATTCTGTTTAATATATTATTTTTATTATTATTATTATTTTGTAAATGTTTTAAATTCCTAAAAATCCGGTAAAATTAATAATTTTTCTTCCTTCTTATATTGAATTCAAACTAAACGAATATTTATTATATATTTTCAAGTCACCCTCTCCTGCAAATAGAACCAAGCACACCTTTTTAAATAATGTATTATGCCCAAGTAAATTTTTTTTTTTTTTTTCAATATATTTTCATGTAATAAAAATAAGTACGATTCTCCAAAGCCTAATGTGAGGATCGTAATGTCAATTAAATTATTATATTTTATTAATTTACTAGGAGGAGGTAATTAAATTAAAATGCAAAATTTACACAGGTATAATGTTATTTACCTAGGTATTAAATATTATTTTGTTAAATATTTATTCTCCATAACATAATATTATAGAAACAAAATTTACATAATATTATTTTATTAATTTGTGATATTAATTTTTTAATTAAAATAATCTGAAAAACGGACATGATACAATAGTTATTCATATGGCTTTTCGACTTTTTTTCCTGGCATGTAATCACTAAAATGCCACAAAACGATATCATAATACGTAGTTGCACGACATAAAATTATGTCTCTGTAACCTAAGTAAATCCTAAGACAATAATGGACAAAAATATCGCAGATTAATTAAAAATAACATGTTACATAATATGTTTAATTTAATTTTGCTTTTAAACTATTTCTGGACTTTTAGTCCATTTATAGGATATTGGGTACTTTTTTCGAAACAATTTTCAAAATCTATTCTAAATATAACGTATTTGAAAAATAATTATTATAATCATTACTTATTGTGTTCTACGGAAAATGTAATCCAAATAAAATGCATACGCATATAGGAAGCAACAAAAGTGCATCTAGTTTCAACGATATCCAATGTGTTCGTGCTGCATATAGTATATATATATATGAAACTTTGCAGAACTGTACATTATTATATTTGTATAGTTAACGTGATTCCCCGGTATTTCTCAACCATTTTATTAACTTTTTATAATGACAATACAGTATTAAAATATTTCATACGTAGCGAAACACAATGAAGAGCATCGAAAATTTTAATGAGGAAAAATAAAACCTCATATTATATAAAGTGTTATGTATTTTTTCATATTTCATATTTATTATAAATACCACCGACGTAGTTGAAGAAATAATCTATTGAGAAATCTATTAAGTAATTTAAAATCTATGTTATTAATTTTTTTTTTCTTCGTAAAAAGGAGAAAATAATAAGAATTCTTGAGACTGTTGTATTGTACATAATCTATTAACGTACGGCATAATTTTGAGCAGAGTTTTTTTTTTTTTTTTGTTTTTTATTTCATTTAACTCTGAAAAAGGTACCTCCCTTTAGGCATGACGTATAAAATAACAATAATGCTGAAATAGCTTATTTTGATACGCTTGAAAATCTTTTTTTAAGGATATTTAAATTCACTTTGCTTGATCTCGTTAAATTATGTTTGGAGAGTGCGATCTGGGTTTTTTTTATTTCTCGAACTCGTAATCGTCTAATTTCATCTCTAACAGTGATAAGTCATGATGGAGTTTTTAAACGATTAATGTAATGTATTAATGATGGCTGATATTTTAAAAACCAAAAATGGTGATTGAAGAAAATTTGTTTTTATTTATTACCACATTATTACCAATTTGTATATAGTTTTAATACCGTTTAATTTGCGTCGTGATTGTATTTTCGTCACACAACGTGGCACATTTGACACAATTGCGGGATTGACTGATGTTTCGCAGTACTGTGTTTGAGAAATTCTGGCTTATACCAATGATAATCAAACTATTTTTGCTTTAATAACTATGAAAAAAACCTACGAAATCCCAAAAATGTGAATTTATTTTGAACCCCAATTCACATAATAATTAATAGTGTATAAATAACATGGTTTTTCAAAGTTGTTTTCTTTATAATGAACATAAAATAAGGTTTTAATAAAAAAATTTAATTCTAGTAATTATTCTAAAATCAGACTGATAAAATTTGTATAGTACTTCCGAGAAGTAAATTTTGGAAATTCCCAATAGTTCTTCCAAACACAATAAAAAGCTTCCTGAAATTTGCACGAAAAATTTCGTTTCATTAAATTAATTTTAGCTATTTAGTTATAAGTCCAAAACTAATAGTATTAGAAACCTAATATATTCACGGAATATCAACAACAACGCAATACAGACTGAACAATTATCAAAAAAATGTTATCACTTGAGGTATGTATAGAGTTTTGTAAAAAAAATTATTATGAAATTCAGAATTATTTTTTCAATTAGCTGAAAATATAACTTCAGATATAATCAGTTGAATACATTTTTCATTACAAGAGATTTAAATTTCAGAACACGACAAAATTGATTATTCTCAAGAACAATAAAATGAACACGGAATTATTCTGTTATAGAGTTGTTAATAACTAATTCAAAATAAAACCGACAAATACTTGTACCATATAAATTAACTCCACTCGGAATCGTTGTATTGAAGAAATTTTCATTAAAATTTTACACGTCCACCAACCGTATCCCGCCGGAGGATGAACAATGAATGCAATGGAATGCCCACAGTGCGAAGTGTGCAGCTTATTCTCGCGGTGTTGTTGGTTTATGATAATGCGTAAATTTTCATCGCAATCCACAATTTGTAATGTGTGCATTTTATTTCTTTCTCTGCGTGACCCTCCTCGCACTTCTACTAATAAATCCTGACACGAGCCTGAGATGTATGGATCCACGTCACGACCTCGGGCAGCATCACGCACACGGAAACCACTTCGGAGATAGGTACCTCTACTCACCGTATACAGCCGGGTCGAATGAACGGTATTGTTATTCGGCATTTTACGCGTCGCATATGCCAGCAGCTACCAAAGCTTATGCAAGCGGAATACATCGTGCGTGCAATGCGTACACACACTAGACTCGGTTTGATGGTGGGAGGGGGGGGGTACCGTGTGATGGGATTATACCGTTTGTGTGTGTGTGTGTGTGTATAAATGTTGTTTGTTTTGCGTGAATCGTTCGTGTGTACGCCAAAACGTACGTAGTATATACAGTATACACGTTAGTTGTCCCCACACCGTGTGCCGCGCGGATAAACACGAACTGCACCGCGACAAGTGGCAGCAGCTAAGAGTGCGGGGATAGCGCGAGCAAAGTGGCTTTTTTCTAAGGTTTTTCTCCTGTACACACTACTTTTATTTAACCCCCCCCCCTCTCGTTCCTCTGCCGTGAAACGCGAGACCGTATAGCGTTCAGGTGTACCCATTTTACGTGTAACACGACACGGCGTTTGATTGTAAATAATAATAATAATAATAATAGGCGAGACGCACTTTGCTGCGGTAGATGACACTACGTATATATTATTATACACAGCAGTATGTACGAACATGATGACGTGTACCCGTATCGAAATTCTTCTGGAAATTACTTCCCTTTAGATTCCCGGAGGACGGTGAGGAAGGGCGAGAGGTGGGCAAGCACGTTTACCGCGTTTTAGTGTGGTGGTGATTGTGCTGTGGTAGATTTGTCTTTCGTGAAACGCAAGCTTTTTCGGGACAGTGTCTATAAATAAGATTGCGCGTCGCCGCAGGGTCGTGTTTAAATTCACGCGAGGGCCGCCTCCGGGTCAAATGTGATATTTGAATGTTCGCATTTAAGTAATCGCATTCGAGGCTTAAAAAACGATACTGATCTCGATAATCTTATATATTTTCTAATAGTTCAGTCTTGCAATAATCTTATCTCGGTACATAATATTATTTCAAGAGTATAGTGTATAGTTATGAAATGAAAATGCACAAATGTCAGAGTATCATAATAATTTAAACAGTAACTACATGCCTTAGGCCAAGTCATCTTCAGGTTGGAAAAGAATTTCTGTAATCATCCATAATCACTCTACTAATTATTTTATTTTATTTTTGAGGCTGAGTGGAGCGAAGAATGTATTGATTTTACAAATCTCTATGTTTTTATTTTCAGATTCTAAGCGAAGTGATGTTTACAATGACGTTTATTTTTTTTATTTTTCTGGAAACACTTTTTTGTGTAGAAATACTTATTCAAAAAATTCGATCAGTGACTCTATGAATTCAAAATCACACCCAGATGGTATTTCAAATTTCTCAATACTTTTTTTTTTAAAATGCGGTAAATCTGTAGAGAAATTGACAAAAAATCGGTAAAAATATGATGTTACCGGAATTTCCATAAAAATGAAAATTATTTTTTAACATAGCTTCAGAAATAATATGCCTAGAAACTTGAAATTTTGACGAATAACTACAAATAGTCACAAAAATAATAAATATAGAAACTTCTTTATTATTTTAAAAAATATAAACACTTCTACATAAAAATATGTGATACTGATAATAGTATTAATCTGAGAGATTTTTGTTTTTAATAAGTGTCAACTACCTGTTCCACTTTCGTGCAAAAAGTAATAGACTATTGTTTTTTTTTGTTGTTCTTAAAATTAAAATATTAAAATATGCTGAACGTTAAATTTTAACAATTTTATTACGGTATTTGAAAACTTATAATAATAATATGATATTCAGATACTTTTTGGAGGATATTTTCATTAAAGATATTTTTTACTGGAAGATATTTTGTACCGGTGATATTTTTAACTGGATACATTTTGTCTGGAGATATTATGTCAGAGATATTTTTGCTGAGATATTTTGACCGGTTACCCCTGCATTAAACATGAATATTATTCATCATGAATTACTGGCAACATGAGACGGACATCTGAGTTAGTAAACAGCTCTTAAAAATAGGAAACTAACACCAACTCTATAACACTTATATCGATTATACGTGCATACGTCCTACATATTATTGACGTGAATACGAAACATTTGTAACGATAAAATTTGTTTTTTAATTTATTGACAAACACATAGTGAACGGTTTCTATTGATTTATTAATGTGTTTGGAATAAAAAAATACAATAAAAAATATTTAGATTTAGCGCGTTGGGCGGTTTTTATAGTTGAGCTGTGTTCCTTGAAATACTAGTTTTCGAACACCAGTGTATCCGGTATCCTGCAAGAAAAAAAAAGCAAAATGAAAAGATAGAAACGATTTACATAACAGACATTACGGTTTCCTCACTTCAGTGTTCCTTTCGCAAAAAAGTTCGTAAAAGTATAAAAAGATAAAGGTTTTATCCGTCGGTATCCGGATGAGTGTATGAGAAAGTTTTATATTGTGTCATAACAATAAATCTTTTTCGTCCAAACTCTATCGTGTATTATAATGGTTATTTTACGGGTTCAATGCAAACTTTAAAGGCATCGAGATTATGACGAAGCATTAAAAAATTAATATTGTTTTCTTTTCGCTTCGATTCGCCGACACGCTTTCCTTTACCGAATTCGGCCTTACAATATTAATTGTAACTTATATGTTCGTTTTATTGTATAAACATCCCCTACATTCGTTACCCTCCAATTGCATTTTTATCACCCTCGATTACCGGCTTTATTGCTTTGACAAATAACTATATCACATACGTTTATCAATAATCGATGAATCGACCAATTATTGGTCGGCAGATATTAGATTTTATTATAGAGATAAAGTAAATGCCATATGAAAGGATGACGTCATATCGAACACTTCAATCAAATGCATGAGAATAAATGAAAATTTACTGTGCTATAATTAATAATATAATAAATGAAGTTTAAACTGCGTAACACGTGTTATCAGTGGCAAGTGGAAACAATAATTTCTGTCAAAAATTAATTCTTCAATTAAAACCACTTAAACTTTTATACTTTGTATTATCTTTTGCATAAGAATACGATGAAGTTACGTCGTATCTGGGGGGTTGAGAATGGTGTGTATTCATCGGACGCCAGAATTCATTATATAATAGGCCATTCTAACTAAACCCCCTCCTACAAAGAAAACAGATACTTAGAAATTACATGAGATTTAGGCATTGGGGGAAGGGGGGGGGTGATTAAATCAAACAAATAAACATGTTAGCTTCTAGAAATTGTGATTCTGATTACGCTTACGTCAATGACTCATCAAAAAATAATAATAAACCAAAATTTAGGAATCTCTGTTCTAGATTTTTTGGTTATATTCAAAATCGAAAATATTAAATAATAATTAACTAGGTACGAGATACTGTGATAAAGTATAAAAGTATTAATTAAAAGAGTAATAAACTATCAACACGAATAAATAGGAGATTTTGTTTCATGATCCCAATTGTGAATTAAAAATTCGACCCTTCCCTCCCGACGACTTGAAAATTTGGCATAAATGCCACTGCGACAAGCGACAAATCACACTAGTATAAATACTCAAACCGACGCAACCATTGTAAATGATGCAGATCATCTCAACACACAGGAGAATCAAACATTATGATATTATTTATTTTAACTCAAAAATTTAAAATCATTATTTATAGTCTCTTGACTGACTATTTGAGAAAATGTATTTATGAAAATAAACACTATATTGACATTAAATTAAACGACTTTCAAAAAATAAAAATAATGAATCCTCTAATTGGGGGTCGCAACCCTTTTAGAGGGTCGCCAACACATTAAGTATCTATTTTTTTTTTTTCATATATTATCACCATGATTGACCATTATTGAGCACTACAATTAACCAAAATTTTTTGGTTTGCTGATCAAGTATTTATTGTTTTAATTTTAATAAAATAATAATTATAATTATTTGTCGCTACTTTTTAATACTATCATAATACAAGGGTTGCTCAAAATATTGGTGATATCATATTATAGGGGGTCGCGATCTTAAAAAAAAATGAGAACCGCTGCTCTAAACACACCACACAATAATGCAATAAATAACTTTGAAATGGAATAATTACATAACTTTTTGTCAGAAGAATTAGTGCGAATAATAAATAACATTATACAAATCTCCGTTAATGCCTATGATTTAATTAAAACTATAAATAACAAAACAAAATATATTCCAGAAATAAAACATCTATTAATTATTATAGTTGTACAAGAATTTACATGTAGCCACGGTACATTTTACGTTGAAAAACAAAGAAGAGAGTTAAAATTTAGTACGTGCTAAACATACTGTACATTATTATATTTTTCACATAAATATAAGGTTAATATTGTAATCATAGATTAAGTATACTTAATCTATGATATAATGTAACAATTGTTTCGCATGAATACAATCAAGAGCTTTGTGGCTTAACGCAACATAATTCATATAACCTGTAATAATCCGATAAAATAACCATATTATTACAATAAACATAGTAGAAAAAAGCCAGACGTACTGTTCACTGTTCACACAATAGTTATTCTTCATTCCTCGAGTGGGATATGGTAGGTGTGTTAAATTTTAAGGAAACGACAAATCACTTCTACAATAAAACAATTCTAAGCGGAGCTTCTGCAGTTTATACTAGACAATTTTACTTAAAAATTATAAAATTATTATTCTTACAAAATTTTTTATTTTAAATATTAAAAATTTTCTTTCACAAAAATACTTTTCATATTATTTTCTATCCATATTTAAATGTTCATACAGTTTAAAAATCAAAGTTTTAAAGGCGTTCATGTTAAATTTTGGGTGGGTTTCTCCAAATTTTGGGAAAACTACAGAGAATTTCGTAAAATGACCCTCACAAAAGTACCAACTAAAACAAAGTTTCCATTTGAAAAGTTGCTTGTGGAAACTTTTGGAAAAGTATTTTTATACGATATTCTATAGAAATAATAAACATTATCGTAAAAACACTAAATTCTTCGTATCACTCTGAATCTTACAAATATTTGGAAATATTGTAGTAACAAACTAAGTTATAACAAAAATTTCTTTTTCAATTCTTACCATAGCTGAAATTCAAAAACACCAGTGTAATTAATTAGCAAAATATTTTTACTTGTTTTAATGGTTTATCATATATTTTACACTTACCATTTTCATCCAAATAATTTTTTCATAGTTATTTCTTAGACTAATGTTTAGTAATCAATATACTTTAACACCAACATGATATGTGTTATAATATATTAGGTGGTGTATGTCAGGATAATAAATCGAACCTACGCAAATACGGAATACTGACGTTCAGGGGCGTACCCAAAGGGGTGATTTTAGGATTCAAAACCTCTGACAATTGAAAATAATTTATTATCTATATTTAAGAATTACTATGACTGAAAATAAATCGAATAGTACAGTTATGTTAAGAATTCTTTAAATTCTTAAAGAAAACTTTTAATTAAAATAAATACTATAATTTATGTCATTACATTAAGTTAAGATGTCAATATTTTACCAATTAAACAATTTTTCAATAAAAATATGTTTATTATTAATGGTACAACATGATTATATTATTAAATTTTTTTTCTGATGCTTACTTTAAAAATAATAACATTGGACCCCCTTCTAGAAAAATTCCTTAGTACGCTGACGTTGAACCGTTTAAGACTGACTCTGGAAATACGTCGTAAAAGACGTTTTAAGACCATTGTGTTGTGGCCGTTTCTCGATTTACGATTAAAATTGCATACTATAATAATATCGATTCTTTCGCAATTGCGCCACTTTGACGCTCTCATGATAACGCGTTCACAGGACGTGACGTCCCGTATAACGCGATATTATTACACACATAACAGTCTAGACCAGTGTTTCTTAACCTGTGTTCCGCGGAACCCTAGGGTTCCGCGCAGATCACTTAAGGGTTCCGGAAAAGTGCCTTTATCAAAATATAACTAGTAGGAAAAACCGACATGCACATATTATATAAAATATTATATTTTAACGTAATTAAAAATTAATTTTATGTAATTA
>JAIPRM010006242.1:0-19037 GCA_025469315.1 Stegophylla sp. TES_Ste_2020 | reverse complement strand
ATTGCAAAAATACAAAAACGCAGTAAATTTTAGGCCGTATTATAATGTATATGTTAACCTATTTAAACAACTAGGAGCGCTATTCTAAAATGTTTAATTATTTAACTTTATTCGGTGTACACTTTTTGTATCATAATTACATATAATTACGAAAATATTAAAGTAGGTACTATTAAATAGAAATAAAAACAGAGGCTCTGGGGGGAGGCGATCGCCCCATCGCCCCCCCCAGAAATACGCCCTTGTTTTTAGGGCATATTTCATAGCACATTTCAGTCTTTTTATTCGTTTTAATGCATATTTGAACAGTGACCTTTCGATTTTAATTTATAATATCTGTACATTATACAAGTCAAATTATTTAAATTTAGCTAATTAAAAATATATATTATCATCCACGTTTTTTGGTTTTTTCTTGAATAATACTATAATAAATCTCTCTGTAATTACTATAAAATCTGAATTTTATCTTTACTTATGGTCCATCTGGACTCGACAGGCGGCAAATAGTAAAATAAAATATTAAAATGTATATGTTATCGGTGCGTTTTCGCAATAAAATGCATTTTTTAAGGGCATTTTCGACTGTTTTTTAGAGTATTTTTTTTCGAAGATTTTTAGCGCATTTAAATCTGGGTCCTAGTAATTCGGGCAGTGGGTGTGCGTTTTTTTTTTTTGATTTTATTACAGCCGCGCGCGCCGGAACGACGGAAACCGCCGACGATGGTTTCCGGACCGTGTCCGCCGCCACCAGTAATGCAATAATAATAATAATAATAATAATAATATTATATCGCTCGTGGGGCGGCGCTCTGTGTGTGGTGGCTGCGGCGGCAGACGTGTCGTCAGACCCCGTCCAGCGGGGGAGGGAAGTCGTGTACGGCGGGGGAAGGGGCGGGTGGAACGAGGAGAGGAGACGATGCACAGCGTGTCGTCGTCGAAAAGCTTTTCTTACATTTCGTCGGAAAACTCGCGGTAGGGGGTCGTTCGTAGAGAGAACACAAACTTCTCGAGTCACGACGGCTACATTTGGATTGTCACGTCGTCCGGAACACGACTACGACTACGACCGCGTTAGTTCAGCGATTCTCAATCTTTTTAAAGTCGCCATCCCCCTCCCCTGAAGAGCAAAATATTTTTCAACGCCCCCTTTAAAAAAATAAATAAAAATTTTGTATTATTTGAAAAGTGTATAACTGAAAATAGTTAATAGAAAATACATGTGTATATAATTGGTATTCATAGAGATGAACTGTTGGCTTTTCATATTATCTTCTCATTAGTTAAATGTCCATTCAATTCTCGAATCTGTTATGATCTGCTGTTTCAATGTTTATTGAAAATATTCAGAAAAAACACAATTACAGATAAGCCACGGAGCATATTTCATTTTTTATTTTTCTTCAATATTTTTTTTAGCTTTAATGTAAATATATTATATTATGCTCAACACACATCACCCTATCGTCCAAAACATATTAATCGCCCCTCAGAACGTCTTCACCGCCCACTGGGGGGGAGAGGGGCGTTATTGCCCCCGTTGAGAATCACTGGTATGGTTATAACCACGGCCGCCGTACAGTGGCCCAGATACAAAAAAAAAAAAAAAAAAAAAAAAAAAGGCAATGGAAAATTAATATTGCTCCAGCTAAAAATTCATATTTTTCTATGACATTATGAATTAATAAAAAGATTATGATACGATAACGCAGAATTCCCTATTAGATTCTGAGAGCAGAGCGAAGGAGCAGCTAGTGTTTTTAAAATGATGTTTATTGTGTTTTTCCTCTTAAACCTTTTTTTCGTATTGAAATACTCGTCAACTCTTGGAATCCGAGTTCGCCTCTAGATGGTACTTTTGAGACGTCATTTTTTAAAATTCTCAGTGGTTTTTCAAAATTCGATATAAACTGTCCAAGAGAAATATATTTAAATTAATTAAAATACTCGTATAACATTGACTTCAAATTTTTGTACTTTTATTTTTCTCAAAAAAAAAAAAAAAAAATAAAAACCAAGTCATAATTAATTATAATTAAATGTACATGCTTCGCCAGTTAAAATTAAAATTTATAATAACCTCATCTCGTTAAACACCAATAAATACCAATTTATAAAATAAAAATAAATGAATTATAAAACAATACTCCATTTCCTTAATAAATAAATAAAAAAAATATAAGATATCTTGCGTAATCAAATTGAAAAATTCATTTTTTCGATTGACAATTTTGAATTTTCGACCACTGCGGATTTTACACTCTCAGTGTGAACACGTGCGAAATAGCCGTTTCGGTCCGCCGATCACGTGGCGCGTGGTCGCGTCCATTTGCGAAATCAACCTTTTTCGCTCTCAGCGCGAGTGTGTCCGGCTCGTGAACTCTCCATATTATATTATACCCTTTCGCGCGTTCGCGTCGTTAAACCTTTTGCCCGCCACCCACCCCGTTAGTCGACCGGGAAAATATCGTGTCACAACGCGACCCTGGGGGGGGTAGGGGGTGTAAACGCGATGGAATACAAAACGACTTTTGTGTATGTACAAACACTTGCCCCGGGAAAAAATGTTGACTCGGAAAAGTGGTGAAACGGTGTGACGTTTCTTCTTCTTTTCTTTTTCTATATATAAATGCATTTTCGATTTTTCATCAAGCAATAGGTATAGCAATGGAAAAGAAAACAATTTGAATTTTCTTGAAAATTTCTAGAGGGTGTGCAGTAAATAGAAAAATAACAAAAACGTAACTCGGTTGTATAATAATAATTAGGGTTAGGATTTTGTAGCATTTTGTATATAATTTTGGTAAATTCAAAAAAGTTGCCAAGTCCGGAAGAAATCCGTTTCATATATTGCAGAAGATTAAAAATTTGCTAATTTTATTTTGTATATTTTTTACATATTTTGAAAATTCTTTATAATGACTACATATTTTGAAATTTTTTTTATAATAACTACACATTTCAAAGTTTTGAAATTTGTGGTTTATATTTTTTCGTAAAATCATAAAAACATGAATAAAAAAACACAAAAATCTGAATTTTGAAAACTTCATGATTTTGAGGTAAATTGGAAAAAAACAGTTACTCAATTTAATTATGTTTAGACACTTACAATAATTATGTATTTTTCAATTTGTATTTTAAGCATTTTTTTTTTTTTTTTTTTTAAGTCATTTTTTACAATTTTTAGGTCGTTAAATAATTTTTTTTTTCTGGGGTCATTTTCGTAGTACTTTTTTTGGGTCATCAACATCATCCTATCCGTAGTGATAAAGCGAAGTCGAAGTGTCGGATGTACCCAGAGGTAAACGTTAAAAACAACCCCATCGACCATTCCGTCCCCGTCCGGGCCCCGTGTCCGATTGATTGACGCGTTCACCCCTTCCTCCCTTACAGGCGGCGGCGCGTATATGTTTTTAATATAGAAAAGAGCGACAGAGTAATAATTGGAGAGTGAAGCGATCGAATTTTTATGTGCGTACGGGTGACTATAAGGTGATCGTATATATATATATATATATATAAACAAAAAAGGAAAAACAAGTTCACATACATACGAGTGCCAAATTTTTTTTTTTTTTTTCACGCTAAAAGCGTTAGTGTTTTACGAGCAAACGGTTTTATTATTATTATTATTATTATTTCTCTTCGTATGATTGATAATAATGATATAAACCGTTTTGTAGTCGCAACAGAAAACCCCACGATAATAATCATCGAAGGCTGTAAACAAGAAGAAATTCGATAAATCAAATTGCGTAACGGGGATAACTGTTAATGCCCGACATAACACATGACTCGGTGTGTGTGGTGTTTGTCGATTTCAAAATCATTATGATAATAATATATTATTATAATTCATCGCGTTATACGGTCCAAAACATTTAATAACAATATTGTATCTAATCGAATATGCCTTCACGAAACGTTGTTGTGTTGCTGCCAGTGCATAAACATAATACAAGTATAAATGATAATAATAATAATTATAATAATTATTATTAGGGCCAGGGACTTATAAGAGTTAGCATGTTTTACAAAAAATCACATTCAAAACATAGCTAAGCAGTGTAGAAATGCGTTTCATAACACCAGGAGTTGTATACAGGAGTTCTCTTTAATTTGCATATTCCACTTATTTTTCACTATTTAATTTGAGTTTTCTCGGTATAGGAAAATTTTTCCTCGAATAACTCTGAACAGATTGAATATTATATTTGTTTAAAAGTGTACGCTTAAAAAGAATAAAGATTAAAAAAAAAAAAAAAAAGAAGAAATTTCATAAATAGTAGTAGTATTTTTAAATATTTTGAGTTTTTACAGTAAAATTAATGTTTTAAAAGAGATTATTTTAGCATTTTCGCATATTTTTAGAGCTATAAGTCCCTAGCCCTAATTATCATAAACAGTGCTTGAATTGGTGGGGGGGGGAGGATGCATGGACACGGAGTGTACCCCTTCTATTTCTCGAATATTTTTTATCGTACCCTTACTAATTTTTCAAAAATCACTCCACAGGTATATTATGAGATATTTCAATTTTCGGGTACGTTTTTTTTTTTTTTTTTTTTTACACATCTGACGTCTCTCTTCTAATTTTTTTCCAATTCGAGCACTGATTATCAATCGTTTACGTTATCCGTACTCTAAACATCGGGTTGTGTTATATAATTTGAGACCGAATTAAATTGCATTAAAAAACACTCAAAATTGCACCAAATGTATGATGTTAAAAATGATATATAGCTAGAAAATTATAAATAAAACATTGCACCAAACCCCCCCCCCATCTGGTAATAACAGATATCTATAAATAGGAGTGTAAATAATACACCTTCATACTTCAATAACATCCACTATGTTATTATTTTTTTATTATAAAATTAGTTAAGAAATATCGATTTGTACATTTTGATCACGTGACATATACAAAATTGCAATAAATTGCAACATAAAATTAAACAGAAATAGGTACAGTAATTAATACAAATCATATTTGATCAGATTTGATTTATCTTAACTAAAAAAAAAAAAAAAAAGTTGCAATATCAATATTAAATCCGGTCTTTAATTATTATAATTAGGGAACGGATTTATATGCAAATGCATATTTGTAATGGAATAAGCTTTTTGAAATCTAATGAGAATTTTCTCCGATTTAGATCATTCTTATTAAAATAACATTAATTTTATTTTCCACATTTTGAATATTTCAACGTTTTTAACTCATTTTGCATATTTTAATGCATATTTGTAGTTTTATAGTACATATTTTTGTTTTCACTTTATATTAAACTTAATATTTTATAGATAGACAATGAAATGCCCTTTCTTAATCCTTAATACATAATTAATTAATTTTAATTTTTTATACAATTTTAAATAAAATATTTTCGAAATAAATTTTAAGTGCATATTTAAAAACAAATGCATATTTGTAGCGTATTTACAAATAAATGCATAGGTACCTATTTTGTTGCATATAACAGCATTTTTAAAGCATATTTTTAGGATTTTTAGTGCATATAAACCCGTTCCCTAATATTATAATATATTATTTATTGTCCAGTCTTAATAATTATTAGACTCTCAGTCGAAATAATCGGATAGGAAATCCAATAATTTAAAGTCTGACCAAACACTCGACGTCGTGAGAGGTCAGTTTTTAACGTCCTGTTTCGCCGAAACACTTGCAGGGAAATATCAACGGTGAACAATTATTATAATTATTGAAAACGGACGATTTCGAAGAGAATATTCCTCGCTGCAGGACAGTTGATTTTTAACGTTCCTTTTACTGTTGTGTTACTTAAGTGGGCTTATGTAGGTTTAAACGTTATTGGCTGCAGTATTTTGTCGTCGTTTTTGTTGTTCTCGTCTCCTCGACGTGTGATGCGTTGTTGTAATTCAATACTTAATCGTTATTTTCACTAATGCCACTATACTTCGGCACAATTATTTTAACAACTCAAATGTCAAAAAAAAAAAAAAAAAACGACACAAACAACGACATATTATTGTTTTAAATTCTAAGTGATAAAGTTGTTGATATTGTAGTGCGTTTATATATATATATTTTTTTTTTCTGCGAACGCTTTTAAGTCATGTTGCCCAAGGCTCCTTCTCACGCTTTTATTCGCGCGTAAAAGAAAAATTCAAGTACAATGTTTTATACTCTAGAACGATGACGATCAGTGTTACAAAAATTGTTATTATTCAGAGATAAAAGTACGAAATTACATCTAGTAAAATCTAACTTTTATCACGCACTCGAGAGAATGAATCCGATTATTTGTTTTTATTTATTTTATTTTATTATTCAACACGTTTTCCCCTTTGTTCGGTTCAACTTTACTTAATGTAATCTGTTATATATATATACACATATATATATTTTATGGTCTCTAAAAATATATTGAGAGCATATAATATTTAGCTAAATAGTATTATTTGGACTAATTTTATTTTGTATAATTTACGAATTGCTACGGCAAAGTATGTGTTTAATAAGTCAAGTGTTAGTTGCTGAATATTGTAATATTAAATGTATTTGATATTTATAAAAAGTAAAAAATTATGTTATATAATTGCAATTTTAATATTTATCTAATTGTGATATTTATTACTATAGCCGGATGTAATTAATATAAATAATCGTCACTCATTAGCTACATAACATATTTTTGTATACAAATACAATCATATCTAGGGCTAGGGACATGCTAGTCAGCATGTTTTTCAAAAATCATTCTAAAAATATCTAAGTAATATAAGTTCTCTTTAATTAGCATATTTTGCATATTTAGCCTTTTTTTTTCGCTATATAAGTGCATATTTCGGTTACATTTGAATTTTATATGCATATTTCACATATTTTTCAATTTGTTAATTTGAGTTTTCTTGATATCGGAAAATTTTTCTCTCTGAATAACTGAAGAGATTAAATATTATTTGATATTTGATTTGTTTAAATGTAAGCTCAAAAGAATAAAGATTAAAAAAAAATTAGAAATCTCATAAATAATATAAGAAGATTTAATAATACACATTATAATAAAATTTTTAAATATTTTGAGATTTTACAGTAAAATTCATTTTTTATAACAGATTATTTTAGCATTTTCGCATAATATTTTTAGAGAATATTTCTTTTAGAGCATAAATGCATGCATATTTTAAGGGTTTCTTAGCCCTAATCATATCACTAGGTAGAAAAATGAATCCGTGTACTATATTATAAAAGCTGTGTCGGTCGATGACATTCTTAATATTGTCAGTTTACAGATTGAAAATTAATTTTTTTTTTGTAATCTCTACGAGTAACGCATTAAGTTTTTTGTGAATGTATCCTAAAAAAAAAAATGACATTGTATTAAATACGTAATTATTGTCGAGAAAAGTTATTTTTTTACCTGTTAGCAAATAGTATTATGTATTAAATTTTACAAATATAATAAAAGTACATACAAAATATAATAAAATAAAAGCAGCAAATATAGTTTGAACAATATTCGAGGACGGTTGTACTCAAGCCGATTTCGATAATTCTCTCCGAAATTATTGAACACACTACTACTCTTTCGTTGTTCTTCTCATTCGCTTTTTTTTATCGGTACACGGGAATAAACATAAAATCCATACTCAGATACCACCACCAGCCGAGCAACGAATACAAATTTCACTTACATATTTTCGTAGGTAGTGAAATATATGCGGTACGATTTTGTTATAAAGTACGAGTTCCCCGGCGTAATATAATTTATATATATATACATACGTTAGATATATAATATTATAAGAACAGTATGATGTGTAGCAGGCTTAGGGACTTGTTGCATTTGCATATTTATTTATTTTTTTTTTTTTGAAAGATTATTAAAATAGCACAGTCAAATATATAATATGTATACTGTTCATAATGTAAGAAATCTTAAATTTAACGGTGCGCACATATTTGCATATTTTTCAGTTTTTGTTTATTCGAACATATATTTTTAGCTTTTAAGTGAGCTATAAAAAGGTTATATACCTATTCGTATTATTTTATCGATTTGCTACTCATTATAATCAAATGAAATTATTAGCACTGACGTGAAACAGCATAGTCGAGTAGTAGATTGTCTTGAAATAGTTTTAAAATTGTACAAAAAGAAAGAGAAAAATGAGGAGTTTGATTATAATAAGTTTTCAAAATTGTATACTATTACTGCGGTGTAATTTTCAAGGATAAAATGAGTGAAAGCTAAATTTATTCACAAATCATTGTTCTGTTTTGTATTTCAGCCCCATAAACGATCATTGAGTTTAATTATTGAGATAATTTATCAGAAAATTTTACTTAAATTATTTTCGTATTCATTTATATTTTCGAATTTTAGCGGTCAATCAATGAAACAATTGCTATATACTTAATTATAATATCAAGTCAGTTGTTTAGAACATATTTCAGTGCATATTTGGTTGTTTTTTTAGAGCTAAAATTCCCTAAGCCTAATGTGATGTGTTATGCGCACGTCGTCAAATAGATATAATGGATATTATGATGTTTGTTGTCGGCGGCGGGGGGAAGTGAAGTTCGAACGATCGTTTTCTCAAAAATACCTGAAGCATAATATTACTGTATAGGTCTCTTCTCGGTAATTTTTCTTATTTTCATCAGCGCACCGGTATCTATAAATGCCTTCTTTAAAAACGGTCGGATCGATTCGGAAGGTATTTTTTTTTTTTTCTGAAAACCGTTCACGCGAGTCCTTTTATCGTCGAAATCCCGGATATCAACATTACCCCCCCACCACCCACACGTTCACCGCACCCCGACCCCCGAGGTACGTCGTTGTCCGTGACTGTGTGGTTTTTCACGTTACTCCCCGAATATTCGATTTTGACTTTTTGGCTTCGTCACCCAATAAATCGAATTCGTCGTCGAGAAACGTACAATGGGTTTAAAAACGGGGGGGGGAAAAAAAAATCCTTCCGATATCGTTTTACTACTATTCGTCAATCGGTTTTTCTTCTTCTGTTTTTCATTTTTTTTTTTCACCTCACCGTATGACACCGTTTCAAACCGATAAATGGTTTCCGAAATAAATCCACATTTTTGCGATATAATATAACAGAGGTTCTCAAAGTGTGAGGCTCGACCCTCTAGGGAGCCGCAAAAACTTTATAAGGGGGGGGGCGCGAGAAAATTTCAAAAATCAGCATTGTATTGGTAGGACAGAAAAAGGTATGTGAAATTTGCATAATTAATGATCGCGTCCTGTAGAGTGTATAAGAGTCTCTCCTCGTTTCACCAAACTTTTTGATGAAAAAAAAAAAAACAAGCGCCCACCTATTACATTAAAAGTGACCGATTGATTAAAACCTTTTTTTAATAAACATATTTTATTTTAAAACAAATTGGTTATTTGAGTTTTTTTTTTCGGCGTCCCAGCAACATTTTCTACTTGTCATTTATGAGTAATATGTGAATTCACAGTTAGTAGTTTATAAAACAATATTTTTGGAATTTGAAAATTCCGGACATACTTCGCACGACGAATATTCTTCGCAACTCGGGTGTGAAGCTCTTGGTGGGTGTATTAAATTTTAACGAAAGACGTTAATAATATAAAGAACAATAACAGTCGTCATTTTCAACACACTCACCAAAAGTATCTGACCCGAAGAGCGAAGAATATCCGTGGTGCGAATCTATGTCCCCGGCTTTCTTGTCTACTCTTTACTTTACTTCACATTTTTTTTGTCTAATATATAAATAAAAAAAAAAAAATTGTTAGAAATATGTCCAAAATTTTTTTTTTGGTATTTTTCAATTGGAATAATTTTTTGACAATATTTTTGATTTTAGAGTTACTTTTATCATTTTTTAAGACTTTTTATAGGTCATTTTTTCAATTTTTCAAATTCAAAATTTTATTACTAACTTATCAGATTTATTTTATACGCTAACAATAGATGAAAAAATATCCACAATTCTTATACATTATATTTATAATATAAATTCTTATCTTGCCTCCCAGTGTAGCGATATGCTAGAAGCTTAGAACATTAAAATCGATAAACTCATACCAGTCACATAATTTTTTGAATATTAAGCTATTATAAATAAATTTTAAAGGCATTTTTCGAGTTTTGCAAAGTCATTTTCGCATTTTTATTTTTAAGAGTATTTTTAGTGATTTTCAAGGGCATTAAAATCCCAGCCCTACTTTTATGAGTAGTTACCTAGTTAAAATATGATTTTAACTGCACGAAATTGTTGTCTGCCGAAAATTTGCCGCCTCAGGCAACTGCCTTGCCGCTGAATCCGCCACCGAATTCAATTTACTATTATTACGTTTTACTGCGTCAACAACGCGGTAAACAATATACACTTTGTCTTTGTTTTCTCCCAAGAGTTTACAAAGAATCCGTAATTGACACTATAAAATAATTATGAACATAATCGCTTATCCTTTATAATATAATTCTAGTGCTTCTCCGTGAGATTTTTACGCGATTAAAAAACGGTATCTCTCTTGCATTTTCTGCGCAGAATTTTATTACTACTGGGAATCGTTTCTCGTGTTTTTCGTTTGAATGTGATTAAGTTATTAGCCGCGTTCGTCTCGAGACCCGGTAGAATTATATTAAAAGTATTTTGCGCGTCGCAAAGACGTTGTATCCTCCTTTCTGGCGCCTCTGATTTTTTTTTTTTTTTTTTTAGATTTTGAGCGAAGCGAAGTAGCTAATGGTGTTTTAACAACGATGTGTTTATTTCTTTTTCACATAGAAATAGGTGTTTAACATTTTTATGTAATATTTTATGTTTTACGTCAAAAATCGTATCCCAATGGTACTTTAATTTAGAGTGGTCATTTTTTTCAAAAAAAAAAAAAAAAAAAGAAGAAAAACTGCCAAAAAATTGAATAAAAACGGCTACATTTGAGGGTTAAACGAATTTTTCATGATTTAGATTTTAGTAATTTCGCAAGAATTCCAAAATTTATATGACTAGAAACTCGAAGTTATCACTCTTTTTGCTATTTATTGTTTTCACTTTCAAATTAAACTGCGTTAAAATATTTTTTTCCTATATTATTAGTGTTTTTGTAAAACCATTTGCAGAAATAGCAGAAAATATTTCACACCGTGGGTGTTCTTCGCTCCTTGATTAGGATACTCTTGGTGGGTGTGAACTTTTAAGAAACAATAAATAATTTTTTCAATCAAACGGTCCTAAGCTGGGTTTTAGTTAAATAAAGACGACAAAATTGTGCTAAGCAATTATTATTGTTACAAATGTTTATATTTTAACCAAAATTCGTTTATTAAGTACTTTAAGAATAAGTAGTAACAGTATAATCTGTATCCATTTTATTCTTGAAAATGATTAATTTTGCTGTGTTTTGAGCTGATTTTAATTAAAACATATATATAAGTTAACTCATATAAGTACTTTTTATTTTAAAAAGTTATATAAAAAAAAAAAAAATGTGACTGAGGTAATGTTTAATTTTCAACTATTAATATCAAATGATTCTAAATTTTTTATGAAATGAAACATTTACAAAATACAAGGTAATTCCGAAATTCTATGTCTATCCCATATTATTTGCACGTCTGTTGTACAACACGGATTATTGTTATTCGTGGATGAAAATTTCAAATTTCTAGTCCTGTTAGTCGCATAGTTATGGAAAAATTACTAAAATCCGTTTCATTAAAATCTCGTTTACGATTTACATTTTAGGCGGTTTTTCCTTGATTTTGGAAAAAGTATCGAGAATTTTGAGAAAAAAAAAAAAAAAAACCTTAAGTACTATCTAAACTGTTGGATAAGCGTTTCTGTACGAAGAAGTGAAACGAGAAATAAACATCACATTTTGAAACCACCACCACGTTTCTTCTAGAGTCTTGAATATTTAAAAATCGTCCTCCCCCCCCCTCCTGAAAATAAGGCCAAGGACGCCCTCGATCGAGATGTAATTTCGACAGATTTATCTCGTGGTTAGGATTTATGATATTATGTGTAGTCGTTATATATTATGAAAACATAATAATAATAGAAATTAAAATAATAATAATTATAACATTGTGTGTTTGCTTAACGCGTGTTTCAGATACAAACCGTGGTACCTGGAAGAGTGTTCGTCCACGCTGGCGACCACATACAGTTCCGGAACTCCGGGCACCGATAAAAGTGTGGGCACCGTGGACATGGACGCGAATTTACGACCAGATCACATTTGCACAGTAGAACATACTGGTAATTCAATGTTAACCCCAACCTAACCTCCCCCACCCCCAAACTACCCTCGTGGTGTATAAAACAATCCGGGGTGTCGTGAAAAACATTACTTTTGCCGCCGTGTACTCGTCGCATACCAACGCCTCCCCGAAACCCCGAAACCTTGTGGATTCGACTAGGTTCTTTTTCGTTTTTACAATGATGTTTATTTTTTTTTCTGTGTATAACTTTTCGTTGTCCAAAAGTTTCGATCAGCAATCATTTTGAAACCGGATTTACCTCTAGACGGTACTTTAAAGAGGTCATTTTTTGAATTTCTCAATTCTTCAATTTTTTTTTGGAAAAAACTACCCAAAATTTGACAAAAACGACTCGGAAACCATCATTTTTCGATTCGAACTATATGAAAATTTAAACATAGATAGGAAATAATATAAGAAAAATTTTGGCGCAAGAAAATTTTGGAAATTTTTCTAACATTTTATTTTTCTTATTTATTTTTTATATTTATTAACTTTCTTCGTTCAGAATCGTTCAGGATTGAAGAAATGATTTATCGTTTCTTTAAAATTCAATACACCCGTCAAGAGAATCCCACCCGACGAGCGAAGTACAAACCTTTTTCGTTTTTTTGTTCAGCTCCTCCGTAAACATCAAATCGGCCCACATTAGGGTTTTGTAAAATAATACGGAAACGTTTCTCTGCTACGCAGAAATAACAATATTATCCTCTCTCGGTAGTACAGTTTTTGGGTCGTAACGCACGAGAATCGCATTGTTTTTAATATTATATTATTTGAAATATAAACACGAATAAATGTGTAATACCGACGCTTAATACGATTTTCTGTTTATATTCCTTTGGTACGTATACCGTGTGTATATTTTTGTGTTTTGTTCTACCATTAAACTTCTTAACGTCATTTTTTGTTTTTGCCCCCCCCTTCCCCTTGAAAATCCTATGAATTACATAAAATAATGTTATGTAAATACAACACGATTACGCGTTGTTCTCGGTTAGCAATGATTTTTATTCCGTCGTGCAGCGTTATTCAAACGAGTACATTTATATTTTTCAAAATTTATTTTCGTTCGAGTTTTTTCACCTGACCGTGTGTCCAAATTAATCGTGTGAAACGTATTTCGACTTTCTCGCGTGCGTCATTAGGGGGTGTCAAAACGGGTATTACATACCACAAGGGTGTAACGGTTATCTAACATTCCACGAACATATACGCGTGGCAATCAGTCCATTTTTCTTTAGCCTTTTCGACCGAATTCACCGATTTTTGTTTTTTGACTCGGGGAATCATTAATATTGTTGTTTTTTTTTTTCTTGTTTACTTAAATATTATGTTATCAATGTTATCATATTAGTAAATATGTACTCTAATTTTTTTTCAACGACACGTTTTCAGGAACATCCGCTTCGGCCCCATTGGCTGCTGGACTTTGCGCGCTGGCACTCGAAGCGAATCCGAATTTGACGTGGCGCGATATGCAGTACATAGTAGTGCTCACGTCCAGGTCGGCGCCTTTGGAACGAGAAGGAGGTTGGATATCCAATGGAGTCGGTCGTAAAGGTAAAAAAAAATTCATTCACTCACACCACACACACACAGACACAGACCATTGGCGCAACTTGGAAAATGTTTTTGGGTGGGCTAATATGTATATTTGATTGATTTAGCCCCCAAAAAAAGCATTATTCTTATGTAATACTCAAAATTTCTTGGGGGAGAGGCTATGAGTAATTTTGAAGGGTGCTTAGCACCCTCTAATTGCTTCTATGACACACACACACACACACACATTCGAGCACAGGACTTCAGTTTTTCTGAAGACTTGCAATTAAATTTTTGAATATGTTTTTTTTTAACGAAGGTATCCTAAATTTTAGTGTTCTAACGAACTCGTAATGAAAATCGTTTTGGGGGCACGTTTTCAAAGTGTTATGAGGAGAGGTATTGAGCCCCCTCCCCCCCGCGCGTCCTCTTCACTCTGACCTCTGCTGATTGTTGTTACGATAAGATGGCGCGAGAGTTGGATAGTGAAATAGCCGAGTACCATTAAACGAAAAACACTAAAAACTCTATATTGTGGCTGCAATAGGAGAGGAGTGACTGCGCAGAAAAGTTACTATCGGTTGGTTGGTCGTTGGCGGTGGTGGTGGCCACCCGTGGCATGAGTTGCGTAGTACGTGACTGTCTAACAGTGTACAATAAACACGTCGTCGTCGGCTGCGGAGTTAATCCCGTTTCCTAAGTATAATATTTCTTCGGTCGTGCCAATATCGCGTTTGATAATAAACGAGATGTAGCTTTTTGCAAAAGCAGAAGAAAACAAAATTGTGTGTGGTACACTTATTCGTACTTGAATTTTCGTTTTGATTTTCAATAAGAGTTTAAAAAGCCGGACATGCTTTGCACGACGGGTGGGATTCGAACGACGGGTGTATTGAATTTTAAACAAACGATCATGAATCATTTCTTCAATAAAACGATTCTGAACGAAGAAAGTCAATAATATAAAAAAAAAAAAAAAAGGTTAGAAAACTGTCAAAAAATGTTTTTTCACATTTTTAAAATTTTCTTGCGCCAAAATCTTTCTCATATTATTTTCTATCTGTGTTTAAATTTTCATATAGTTCGGATGAAAAAAATGATGGTTTCCCAATCGTTTTTGTCAAATTTTGAAAAAAAAAAAAAAAAAAAATTGAAGAATTGAGAAATTCAAGAAATGACCTCTCTCAAGTACAATCTAGAGGCAAATCCGATTTCAAAAAGTGTTACTGATCGAAAATTTTTAGACGAGATTTCCATACGAAAAGTTGTACACAGAAAAAAATAAAAATAAACATCTTTGTAAAAACACTAAAATCAATTTTTGCCGTTTTTCCGAAATTCTTTAATTTCGTTCGAGCCCCCGAGTGTTACGAGTAACGTTACGTGAAAACAATTCCCCACGCCAACGGTCGTCTCGTTTTACAAAACAAAAACAATTTATAACAATTACATTTTCTCTACGACTTTTACACTATGTATCAGTGTGTGTGTGTGTTGGACATTGTTTGGCGGATAATCCAATAAACTAAAAGGATTTACAGCGTATTAATTTAAGCATGACTTCGTGAAATTTCTAGCTTCGTATTATTTATACTAAAAGCATTTTCTTTTTTCTTTTTTTTTTTTTTTTTTCGATAAAAAGTTTATTACGGTTTATATATTAAAAGGTTTATTATTCCCGAACTATAAATGGGCTTAAAAACTACGCGGGTATTATTATTATTTCATTTCACTTATTTTCAAATCGCGTTAATTGTATTATATTATGTTTCATTTCGGTAACTTTTTTGGAATTTGGTATCGTTCCAGATTCATTCGAATAATAATAAATACGTATGTGAATCGTGAACGCACGATACAACACAGCGTTTGTAATACACTATAGTTTTTGATAACATTTATACAATTCACACTTAATTCTATGGGAGATTGTAAACTCCCCTAAATGATGTGTTGTAAACTCCCCTGAAAATTATTTTGCTACTGTATTTGATGTAAACTCCCCTAAAAATTATTTTGCTACTCTAGTGTTCATAATAGATAAACTCCCCCGTATAAAAGGTATTCGATAAATAATAATTGAATACATTTTTTGTGGAATCTACTTAGATAAGTAATAGGGTAGCAAAATTACTTTAAGGGAGTTCACATATGAGTAATACAGTATCGAAATCACTTTAGGGGAGTTTACGTAAAAATAAAAGGGTAGCAAAATAAATTTCAGGGGAGTTCACTATTTGATAAGAAAAAAAAAAAAAGATAAGAATTTTCATTTTTAGGGGAATTTACCTAAAGTTAGGGGATTTTTGATGTCCAACTGTCTGCTATTACCTTGATCACAAATCCTATGGATCGGATATATTTTTTCGTCGATCATTGACGTTTCAATATTCTCATATATTGTCGTGATCAATATGGAATCAAACTGGGAATGTAGGTCACGAAACGAAGGGAATGAACGTTGCACCCGAATTTAATTAATTAATTATCATATGTTTAATCGACATAATATTATTATATTTCCCCATCGGTCGCCCTCTTTACTTTGGTACTTTATTTTTTTAGGATTATATTTAATAATGTAAAATTAGTGACGGTCAAGTGGAAAAATGGTATTTCGTTCTAATTTTATTTATATTAATTATTATTATTGTTTAATGAATATAGATAATTTTATTACGTGAACCTGTTGACGTTTTTGGAATCCAATTAGAGTTAATAATAATATAAACAATGATTTTTCCGAATTTAACACCGTTGAAAATTTAATTACATTTAATTTACGTTTGTAAATGCTGATAAAATGTCGAGGTCGAAAAGTAAATAGAACTACAACGGCTAATTTGATTATTTTATGTTGCAGAATTATTGACGTCTTTAACGTTTTGTTGTTAACGTTGTTTAAAGTAAAAAAATAAAAATAAAAAAACATAAACGACTAAAGATGTAAATAATTCTGCTGCGAAAATGATAAAATTAACTGCAATATATTATAATAATAATTGCTATAAAGATATCTAATTATTAATTCAATTAAAATGTTAAAATTATTATTACAACTAAATAATATTTTTTTCTCTCTGCGCAATTTTATTTAATCTAAATTTGTTATATTGAATTAATAATATGTAATTATTATGAAACGTAGAAAGAAACTAATTTTTTTTTTTCATCTAAGTCTAAGCAACTTAATCATTTATCATCTTAGACAATTATTGTAATTTTTACCAAGCGTTGTGCAATTTGTCAATTATTTTATTTTTATTAATATTTTTGTATAAATTATGATAAATTCCATTGGAAAAAATTACTTTTAGACGTCACTGCGGTTCATAAAATAAATATTTAAAAAATTAATTTTTAGTATCGAAAAATAATCTTTCTTTGTAGCACATTCCTGGCAGCTAAATAGGTTTTTCAACTAGGTAACTGACATTTATAATATATAATATATAATCAGTGATTGAAATACGTTATTTCGTGGAATTTTAATAGGACAAATCATGACTATAATACACCATGTATTAATATGTAATAATTATTATTTTTTGAACTAAATGTTAAAAATAAATAAAAAATAGAACATGTTATTTAGTAATTGTGTATTTACAAGGCCGAAAGACGTCTTTGTATGACGATTTAAATTTTTTGTTTCAAAAACAAAAAAAAAGTCATTGGAAATTTTAGGTCGGTTAAGTATTTACTATTTATTTTTAATATTGTTAGGAAAGGGCGAGGAGGGGACAGGTAAAAATTAAGCATAATTAGTCTATTATAATGTGTTATTTAACGTTACACACAGTTTTCGAGTCGAGTCAGTATAATTCACAGTTTTTCGAGAGTCAAATCACTTCGTTTCGTCACTGTTCACAAATAACTCAAAAAATAGTAATATGTTTTCACACGTTTGTGTCCTCTGCTATCAAATAAAATCATCAAATATGCATTTCATCCGACTCATAATAATATTATATTATTGTAATAAGAAAATTATTGCGCGTTTTATGTGTTTCAATCGCGTTGTTGAAAACTATATGTGAAAATATTTATTGAAATTTACCGTTGTTCATTCGTTTAAATTGCTTAAAAAATCGTTAAAAAAGTAATACATAAAATATAATTTATGCGCGTCTAAATAGTCTGTGTCGATCACTATATGATTTTATGGACATTTGGAAACTGGCAAACATAAAAAAAAAAAAAAAACAGAAAAAAAACCGTTATACACATACACAGACTGCAAACTCTGTGACGTTTCGGGGACGCAAACCGCACCATATCGAATGCAATTAACCCTCAGCCGTAGTAACATGTTGGTGGACGTGTGTGTCGCATACATTTTAATTTATATATATATATATATATGTGTGTGTGTGTGTATAATATATGTACATGCATAACACATGCTATACAGAGTGATTGTTTTTTAAAGCTTTACACTCACTTTTTCGGTCGGTTTTCGTTGTATACTTACTAATTGTTTGTTGTTATGTTTGTGATAATTATAAAAATAATTCATTTTTATAAAAAAAAAAAAATACCTACCAATTTTTCTATTTCTTATCACAGTTATTTACTTAGTTGTATTGTATTTTTTTTAAACTGATAACCAGAAACAATAATAATTGTTGTACACTTTATTTAAAATATTAATAATTATCAAAAATAAAAATGAACTGCGTCACCGTGAAAATAGGTTCTTCGCTTCACTCAGAATCTAAAACGTGTACTAATGTATTTACATTCGCTATTTTCTATTCATTTCACTGATATTTGAATATTATACCTACTTCAGTTTGAAATTGACATAAAATTACAAATAAAATGTGATTTTGATCTGATAGTCTATAACTTATATATTCAACCTATTAAAGTTTGCTATTTATTATTGTACATTTTTTTTCTTACATTTTCATTCATAGTTTTCGAGTTTTCTTGGGGAGGGGGGGCGGGGGATTAAATTAAATTCTGTAACACGAAGCCGAGTTTCTATTTAAATTACATATTATTTTAAAATACCTATCACAGATATTTTAAACCAAATAATAAAAAAAAGCCGTACATACTTCGCACGATGGGTGTAATTCGCACGACGGGTGGTATTCTCTTGACAGGCGTATTAAATTTTAAAGAAACGATAAATCATTTCTTCAGTAAAACGATTCTGAACGAAGGAAGTTAATAATATAAGAAAAACAAATGTCCAAAATTTTTTTTCACATTTTCAAAATTTTCTTGCG
>JAIPRM010006241.1:0-19037 GCA_025469315.1 Stegophylla sp. TES_Ste_2020 | reverse complement strand
TTTGTTCAGAATCGTTTTACTGAAGAAATGATTTATCGTTTCTTTAAAATTTAATACGCCCGTCAAGAGAATACCACCCGTCGTGCGAAGTACACCCATCGTGCGAAGTATGTCCGGCTTTTTTTTTCTTTTCATTTTTATTGCATACTTAATTCTATTTAGAAAGAAATATAGTAAAATATATAACAATACGATTTTGAGTTCTACTAACTTTTAATAATGATCTCAGTATTCTTGCCCTATATTACTGGGATTCAGTATCATCGAAAATTAATGAAATAATGGGGTGGTTTTTCATTTGAATCAATACAGCTATTCCAGTCATAAATAATATGAGTATCTGTAACATGAAAAGTATTAACAAAGCATAAGTATTATCAGGTATGAACAAATATTAGCGAAACTATAATAATATATTTAGATTAAGAAAGGAATATATGGAAAAAAAATTAGAGACTTTTTATTACGCGCTTACAGATGTAATTTGATTTAAATTGATGTCGAAAAATCCAAATGCGTTTATTTCGTCCATTTCTGAAATCGATATTTGATTCATAAACATTTTAACCTAGATTGTAAATAAATCAAAATTTCGTAATTAATCGTCGAAAATGATTATCGTTTTATGCAAGTCAATAATTATTGTAAATTGTAATTTAACCAACGATTAATACATTAATACGAATACAAAATAATTATTCATAATTAATAATTATTTACTTGTGTTTTTAAATCAATTGGCAAATCTGAAATCCGGTTCGATCTCAAGTATGATATTATTTTCTTTTTCTGTAAATATATCAAACACATTTGAACAAAATAATTGAGGTAAGTATATTAGTATAATAAAGTACCTTTTCGTTTATCCACGAAGCGGCAACGGTGATGGACATCATACAGATGATAGTCTGTACTTTATAAATACTAAGCGGTATGAATTTGAAAAAATGCTCGGCATAGCTGCCGTTTGCGAGAAACGAATGGCTAAGTATTACGTAAAATATTAATACCATGTCCATAAAGCTACACACGAAGAAACCCAAAAGCATTGGGCCGTAACCGAGACTGAACATTTTCAATACTTCGGATAATTCCGCGTGTAACAACCTCACGCTTTCCGTCAACATAACTATTTCGGTATGCGTCCATTCACCGTGGACGGACGAAAATTCGTTAGGAATACACTTCCAGAAATTGTTTACCGTCTGAAATCGACATGCTAAATTACTGAGAAAATAACACGCCGTAATAATGACCGCAAAGTCTATGACATTTGCCAAGTTGAAAAAGTATACAAAGATGGTGGTAATGCCTACTGTGTCCGGCGGCCACGAGTATAAATAATATATTTCGTATCCGATCAAATATACGACTGACGTTGTAAAAATCGCATTCCAAAACTTTTTACTTATTAATTGCTGGTGGACCATGAACACTGGTGAAAGTAATGCGATTTTTTGATCAAATTTTATGATACCGTTAATGAACCTTAAAACAAATAAAATAAATTGCTATAATCAATTTCGCTTGACTTTTAATAAATAAAAACTGTAGTCACGTTTTATTTGTGCGTTAATGTAGAAGTGAACGAGGTTGATGTGGAAGTGGGTGAAGTTGTGGACTTAGAGAAGCTCTTTTCTTAAACTTTTTAAAAAATGTAGCCGGAATATTGAATAAATATTTAGACTATGTAAGTATCTTTTTTTTTATTTAATTAAAAAAAAAAGTAATGATTTTTAAATCAAATAAAAAAAAAAAGTAGTTTAAAGTATATGAATTATGAATTATTTAGATTATCAATTATACTTTTTTACAGAAAATAAACTTTTGGGCTCTTTACTTCGCTAATCAGTTATCAGTTATCACTATGCATATTGAGAATTTTTTTGTCATTTAAGTACAATTGAACCTTATTAATCTGGACTAATTGGGGCTCTAGGTTGTCCGAATTAAACAAAATAACCAAAAATCATGAATTATAAATTTAAAAAAATGTTATTGAGTAATAATATTATAAAAATTTTAATCTTATATAAATATATCTAGCAGTATTAAATCTAAAAAATAGTAAATAAACATAATAATTGTATTATAACTATTACATAACATATTTAATAAAATATAATGTATTACACTTTCGAAATACTCCAAACCGTATTAGGCAACCCATTGACGCTAATTACGTAAGTATGCATATGTACTTAATATTGATAGTTGAATCGAATCTTGTAAACAATTGGATAACTTTTAATGACATTTTGAATTGATAAATAATCGCAATAACTCGAATTTAAGGAAATTTTGTGGAACTCATTTTCTTGTATATTTTAGTCTATGACATAACTTAGCGTAGTTGACATAATATTAAATTGTTGTCCGGTCTAATGAAGTTTAACTTTAGTAGGATTTTACCGTTTCAATAGATAAAATTGTCAATGCTGACAGTCATTCCTATGTTATATAATGCTGTTTAGATAATAATTTTTGGTTATATTAAACTTTGAATTGTTTCTCTCCGCAGAATTGTGAGTATAATTCTGACTTTTATTTGAATGTTTGAACGTATTTCTTGTAAATCTTTTATGTTTAAATTAATGAATTTATTTTAAGATAATTATCTATGTATAAGATTGTTCTATGAAAAATTAGCATATTTATAAAAAAAAATAAAAATTAATTTCATACAATATCATTTGTGTTTCTTAGAGTCCTGTGGTTTAGGGTACAACACGATTCTGTTAGTTTTTTACATAACATTTTTGTGCAATGTTGCTATATTTTCATGAATTGTATACGAAAATACATCGCAAGCAATTTTTTCATCAACTTTTAATACTGTAAAGTCCATACTAATAATAAATCCTGCTAATATTATAAACGAGAAAGTTTGTGAGTATATATTTGTTACTCTTTCAAACAAAAGCCACTGAATGGATTTCAATGAAACTTTACAATAATGTAGCTTATACATCAGAATATATAAGCTATAATTAAACCTTAATATAATAAAGATATCCTTATTAAAACTCCAATAATGTTAGAATATTAGATGATGGATAGGATATGTAGAATATAACCATGTAATAATAATTACTATATGTATCCATGGTAAGATAGAGTACGGGGTAAGGGGTAGGAGTAGAGGATGATAGGATAGAGTAGGGAGGTAGAGGATAGAGGACGGCACCAATCAAAACAACAAGTGTAAACCCTTTGAAATAATGTGAATTTCGAAAAATGCTAAGTACATATAAAGTACCATATAGAACAGAGTTTTGATTCAAAAAGTGGCTAATCGAGGCTTTTGGATTAAAATGTCTATACGAAAAAGTGTTTACAGAACGAAAAAATAAAAATAAAATAATAAACACCATTGTAAATTCATAAGTTTACTCGCTAGGCTCAATCGCATGGCCAGTTCTTTATGCAGCGGACGTTGTCAAAATTTAAATTTTCGAAAAGTAATACGCACACTTTCTTTTCTGAACTTCTTGAGAATAAAAATATCTAATATAAGAAAGTTGCGCGAAAAATTAGAAAATTAAAGAAAGCCAAATCAGTCTTATATGGTTAATATTTCTTTCAGTATTCATTGGCTGCTGATTGCTTTAGATAATATTTGATAATAATTAATTAAATTATTATGACGGATAAAATGACGGTAATCATGGATAATGATTTAAGATTATAATAATAATCTATGTCTAATATATAAAAATTTCTTGTCACGGTAATTGTGTTCGAACTCCTCCGACTCGACCGATTTTGATAAAACATTTTTTTTGTATATTTAGTAGGTATGAGAATAGTAGTAGTAAATTATTTTTCACCCCCATCCACCTATTTTTCAATCGTGATTTTATTATTTTTGTATGAACAAATCAACGAAGAATAAGTCAGTAATAAATAAGGATGTCAATAGCTTAAATTTCATTATTCAAAGTCAAATCGCTGCAGAACTGCGATTTGGGAACCCTTGAATTGGGGTGAGACGAAGTTCTCCGTGTCTACGTGTATAATATTAAAATCCTGTGCACGCCCCTGATAATATGTATTTATTATTTATAATAACATAAATATAATCGTGATCATTAGGTAATGGGTAATACTAGTAATAGGAAGTGAAATATTGCAGTTCATCTAACGCAATAAAACTGTTTGAGTAGGACGCCAAAAATACAACATAGTGGAATGACGCTGATGATATTAATAACATTTTGATATAAGTCTGCGTGTATTGTATATTTTGAAAATTGAAAATATTGAAGAATAATTTTAAAGTATTAATAAATTGCAACATTGCACAGATAGCCGTACAGAATCGAGCTGTTTTTAGAGTCATTTTGATTTTTGACAATCCATTGTTTGTTAATAATCGTACGGAATTGTACTTAACAAAATATGAGGTCCTCTATGGTGCGAGGTCGTAGGCAATCACGCACACCACCCACGCCTAGCGCCGCCACTGTTTGAACGTTTATATAAAATATAGGTCTACGTAGCTAATTTTGATTTGTCAAAATCACTGATTATTATAATTTAAGAACCAAATGCTAATTTCAGATGATTTTTGTTGTAGATCAATTAAATCAATGTTGACAATTTTAAACGTTGGAAATATTTAACGTTATTTATCGCACTTACTTTATCATATGTATTTCTGATAATCTTGCAGCAGCAATGACAATCCAGAATTTAATCAAATGGAATTCTTGCAACGAATAAATCCCTCTTGGATTTAAATGAACAATGTAGGTACATATTAGCAATGCACACATCCGTGTTAGTTCTAGAAACGCATAATATGTCGTGCTTGTGTTTCGCGTTAAAAATCCAGTCGATTCCATTGTGTAAGAAACATTAATTAATCCTATAGCCTTGCTCATAAATAAAATGGGCTTCAGAGTGGTTGAGAAAACGGTCGACATTTTAGTACCTAACACATTTCGGGAATAAAAAGAAAAATAATTTGTCGTTGCTTTCAAACAAATGTTCTGTAAATATTAAAATTAAAATGGACAAGGTCTGTAACACGAACAAAATGATTGTGTATTTAAACGCAATTATTTTATGTGTATTCCACAAACAGTGAAACGTTTAGTGTTGACAAACAAAGTTTTAAAATTATCAATAAACGTTCATATTTAGAAATTCTCGGTAATGCAAAATGATGGCTAGTACAAAATTTGATTACGTTTAATTATATGCTGAAATTATGAAGGATCGCATTCACCATAGAGCTGGTTCTTCTTGGGGTAACTTTTAGATTCTGAACGAAGTAAAGAAGCTTATGTTTTTACAATGATGTTTATTTTTTTTTCTTCCTCTGTGAATACTTTTTCGTATAGAAATACCTGTTCAAAAGTTTCGATCTGTGACTTTATAGATCCAAAATTGAACCCAAATGGTACTTTGAAAGGAACTTTGTTCAGAATAGTTTTATTGACGTATCGTTTCTTTAAAATTCAATACACCCGTCAAGAGTACCCCACCCGACGTACGAAGAACACCCTGACGAGCGAAGTACACACTTTTTTATTTTAATCTGTTAAAAATTTTCGGAGAGCCATCTTAGAATTTATTTTTCTGAGAATGTTGACGCTTCAGTGTTTAATTTTCATTTACATCATTATTTTTAATAAATTTTTTAGTTTCCACAAAATTTTTGTATTATTAGAAGATTGTACATTTGTACCGATCGATTATAAGGCACTCAGAATGGACAAATTTTGTGGAAACTAAAAAAAGTTATTAAAAAATCATGATGTTAATGAAAATTAAACATTGAAACGTCAATACTCTCAGAAAAATAAACTCTATAAGATGTCCTCCTAACATTTTTCGAAAATTAAAATAAAAAAATTTAATTTTTCTCAAAACATAAAATTTAATTATAAATGACATATTTGTAGTCACTGTATGTGTGAGTCTTATAAAAAATACAGAATTTGATAATTTTCATTATCGAATTTATTGCATACTAAGCTGAAACAGACGAACGATTATTGCTGTTTTGTTTTGTATAAAATTAGATTATCATTAAAAATTAATTTGACAGATTTTGCTAATTTTTAAAAAAGTATTCTGAAATTTAAAAAAATTCCTTTTTAATTTTTTTATTTGGTTGTGATTTTTGATCTAAAAAATTATTGTATTTTTAAAAAAACGTTTAAATAAGTATTTCTTTACGAAAAAATGTTTACAGTAAGAGAATAAAAGAAAAACATCATTAGAGATTCATTAGTTTCTTCGCTCCGCTCAGAATCTAAAATAGCTTTTATTTAATATAAATTACATAAAAGTAAACACTGTTAAATATTTAATTAGCACATTTATAAGAAATAATTAAAATATGATATGTTGATGATAGAAAAATTTATGGTACTGCTATTGCGTGTAATCCATCTTTCAGTGTGTGTTTTATGTCAATTATTATTATTTTAATATTAAAAAAATATCGATTTTTGTTGACATGTTTATTATTTTGTAATAATATTTTATGAACATTAAATTACTTAAAATGTAGAGAAAAATAAACAAATTTATTAGTTGAGTAAATCAATTTTAAAAATCCGAACGTACTTTGCACCATGGATAAAATCTTCGCTTTTCAAGTGGGGCTTAAGGGTATGTAGAAAAAAAAAATTCAAAAAATAATGTCTAACATAAAAAACTATGAACAGAAAAAATGACTAAAAACAAGAAAAAAAAAAAGAAATTGATGGGTAAAAGTGCTAGGAAAAAAATGCACTTATTAAAAGTTTTCTTTTACCAAAATATTTTACATACTGTTGAATTTTTAACCACCGATTTAAAGTAATGGCCAGATAATTAATTTTATATTAAATTGTTTTAAAGAAAATTCTTTTAGTAAGCCTACTTATTCGAATTCCCTCGGGGTCGTTCGGTGCTTTTTTTTAAAATTGATATCAGTAAACCACGGTCCACTGTATTGTAAAACGGTATCACAGCAATTCAGTCTGGCCCTAAAATATACCTATTTATTTACATAGTAATACATATATTTTATATACATTTTTTTTTTCCAGTTTTTCGAGTCTTTGTTTTTTTACGAAAAAATTTGCTGTTTTATGACTTATATTTAATATCAGACGTTTCACATTTAGGTGATTTTAAAAACAACGAGTTCTTTAATAAAGGATATAATATATTATGGTTTTAATACACAAAACTGCTGATAAAAGTGAATAATATATTCATATAATATTTTATAATTACAAAAACTTCCAACTTCAATATTTTAAAATCTAGCAGCTAATATTAAATATCAATATTGCACAAAATTGTACAGTTAAACATTACCAGTTATGTATCCGAATAAGTTGAAACGTATTTTGAAATAAATTGAAACATTTTTGGAATGGTGTATACCGTTTTACATGTTGTCGGATTTGATACTATTATTATTCTGGAACCATAAAAAAAAAAAAAAAAATTATATTACACATTAAATTAAAATGATAAATGTACCTAAAACTTAATGTGCGATTACGCGTTGTAGGAATTCAAAAACATTAATTTATGATGTAAGGTAAAATCTAAAAATTAAACTACTAAGAATTCAAATTTTGATATTTTTTTTGTATTATTGAATTTTATTTGGTATATTCGATCAATACAAATAATGAAGTAAAAAGAGCATACTTTATGAATTATTTAAATAGAACTTTAGTGAGATAGTTTTTGTGAAAATATCAGAGTATTTTGAACAATTATTATAAAACAAATCAAATTATTATTATTTTTTAACTAAACTAGATTCAAAAAATTTAAAGATTCGAACTACGTCTCACCCTGAAACGTGGTCACGTACAAAAATAAATACATTAGGTACTTTAACCAATAGATTCCATCGCTTCACTCAGAATCTAATTTTAGAATTTCTTTAGTAACTTCTGTTAGTTTTAAATTGGTTTTTAGATGAAAAATATTTAACATTTGATTTGTATGAGAAAAGACAACCTAATATTTTTCAAAAATAGTGTTGAAAATGTATTTTTTAATAAAACATTATATTGAATTCAAAATTAAGTAAATTAGTTTTGTAATCATTTTGCACCTAAATACAATCATATTAAGATAATGCTTTTTGAAAATTGTAATAGTGAACTTTGTGTATTTTATTATTCTAGAAAATATTTTAACTTTTCTTACCCAAATCGTGTGGAAGGATCTGGTGTTATTGACCATTGCTAAAAGAATAGGATGGTTTTTCATTTCTATTAGTGTTGCTACCCAAGTCATTAGTAACATGATTATCTAAAACATACATAATTTGTTAATTTTTAATCATAAACCAAGTTTAAAACAAATTAACGAAACTACATTGTTTAAAATCTGCAGACTTAAATTATACTAAAGTATAATAAGAGGTTATCCGATACTTACTGATACAACCAAGTTCAAATTGATATCAAAAAATCCATATGCAGTCATTTCATCGAAATTTGAAATTGATGTTTGATTCATAAACATTCTAACCTAAAAAATAAATCATTTATAAAATAAAATTAAAATAATTCAAACTGATGCCATGTAGGTAGACTTTTGTGAGTTTCTACAAAATGCATTGAAATATTACTCTTTTTGTATAAATTATAGGTAGGTAATTTAAACGAATTCAAAATAAGAATAAACATAAAATAAATATATTTTACTTGCAGTTTCGTATCAATGGGTAAATTTGAGATTTCGTTCAGTCGTAAGTATGAAATAATCTTATTTTTCTGTAAATAATTTAAAAAACTGGGTTAATTATTTTTCATAATATTTTTATGCGAGGTATAAGAAATCAACTAGTGAATAAACGCTGAATTTCCTCAGAAAATTAATATCATTAAATTTCATTTAATCAATATTTAAGTTATTATTAAAATATGTTATTAATAAAATTATGTCAAAACAGTGTGTAAAAGCACAAATAAATAAAATTGTTGCTATTATTATTGTTATCGTTATCGTTATTGAAACTGTTATTGTTGTTCGTCATTAATCCGTCGCTGAAATGTTTCAACTCGCAGTACCTTTTCGTGTATCCAAGAAGCAGCTACAATTATGGCCATCATAAAGAATATAATTTGAACGTTGAAAGTGTGTAACGGTAAGTATTTTATAAAAAGGTCGATAAATCTCGCCGGCGTGGAGAATTCGTGGTAAATCATTATGTAAAATATGTACATCATGTCGACGAAGCTGCAGACAAAGTAGCCCAAGAGCAATGGACCGTAACCCCTGTTGAACATTTTCAACACTTCCGACAACTCGGCGTGCAACAACCTGATGCTCTCGACGGACATCGCTATTTCGAAATGCGTCCACTCGTCCGGCATGGGCACCAGTCCCGCGGGTAAACATTGCCAAAATTCGTTTATCGATTGAAATCGCCATGCTAAGTTATTGAGAAAAAAACACACCGTTATGAGAATCACGAAGTCCGTGATGTACGGCCAATTAAAGAAATAAATTATGATGGTAGACATGGTCAAATTTTTCGGTGTCCATAAAAACGCAGCACAAAATTGATATCCCATGTAGTACAGGCACGACGAAATCAAAATGATATTCCATTGAAATTTGCTCTGTTGACGCTGGTGAACCAATATCGAAGGCGACAGTAACGTTACGCTGTGATCGAAGTCTATGATGCCGTTTATCAACCTGAACAAAATTATTATTAATGTATAATATCAAATCTTGATTAATATATAATTAGTCCACCTACTACGTTTATTTTTATTTCGTACTGTATAAAAATAGACAGAAGGGTTATGGAATTCAACCCCTTACCTATTATCTATGTTGACTCGAAAAACACGCAAACTCAGGTGGTTCTAATTAAAAATATGTCCTCAAATCCTCCCGTTGAAAAGTTCGAAGCACGCCCCTATGAAAATCTTTTTATTTTTTTTAAGAGCTTATTAGTTTGTTACAACACGGACATGGGTAGGTATCATTTTCATTGATTGGCAATTAAAAATTATATACAAGGTGTCCCACGTAATGTTTTACAGCAGGGTTTCTCAACCTTTCATTTTTTCATGCCCCCTTTTATGTTACTGTATGAGGTCACGCCTCTCCTCCCACCACTATAAGATTTCATTATATATTTTAATATATGATATAAATTCCATGAATTTACTATTAGTGTATTAATGTTGGCCGTTAGGTATTAACTTGAATTAAACGATTATTTTTATTTTCCAGATTATTGAAACACAATAATGTTCGATAATTACATACCTACATATAAATAATCAAAAACAATATTTTCATATTTCTTCGCCTTCAAATATTTTCACGAATTCTGAAATTTTGTCACCTTGCCCTAGGGGGCGCGCCTCCAGGTTGAGAACCCTTGCTTTACAGGTTCCTACTGCCGAAATATTTATAAAAGTACAAATCTTAATATAAGTACTCACAGATATCCAAGTTAGCTTTGTATTCAAGGGTTTTTTTTTATTTTCGGATAGAATCGGTTTTACGTTTTGTATTTTTCCAAATTGAAACCCTTATTTTTAGTACTATATTTGGATATGATATTTTAGGTAATTATTGTTCTCTTCATTATGGTCTTAAAAACTGAATAACTTGTGTGTGGTTTGAAATTTGTACTATCGCATTTTAAGAGTTTCTTATTTCTAATGTATGTTTTAATTTTAAACATTTTAATGGTATTAATATTGTTTTATACGAATTTACACTTCGTGTTTTATTTGAAAACGAAATAGTGAATTTTTTTACTTTTTTACTATTAACCTTTTTTTTTTTATTTGTGAAAACAAATTTCAAATCACTATACCTAATTCATTCAATTTTCAATTCTTATAATATATAAGCGGTATAATATTAATATATAGTATATAGGTAGTATACACGGATATGATAATTATGTAATTAAATCTGATACATATCAAGAAGGATAAAATGAGAAGTATAACAACTGATTATTGGTGGGAAAATTGTGCTGTATAGTAAATAGGCTAAAAAAAGAATTTAAATTGATGCATTTTATCAACAGTGAAAGAATATATAAAGTTTTTTTTAGGTATTTTGTAGGAGTAAAGCCTCCATGGCTTACATTTGCTTTAAACATTTCAGCTACTATATGAAAAATAAAAATTATCAACGTGTAATGCAATTTTTTGAAAAAATGTGATCTTTAAAATGAAAATATTTACAATTATTTATAAAATCTACTGAAAGTTTATGAATTTTAAATTATCAAGACGTTCTTCAAATTCAATTACTATTATGATAGATTTGATTTTGAGTGCATACTTAATCAATCTAAAGTGCTTTTAAAGATCAGTGTGCTCTTATTAAATAAAATTTATCCATAAAATGTTTTCAAAACTACATACAACTAATGTGAATGAACTATAAATAATTTATAATTAATACAATTTGAATACCGTTTATCTTACTTTATTATCCATATTTCTGACATTCTCGAAGCAATAATGCCTACCCAAAATTTAATTAAACGAAACTGTTGTACATAATAAACTCCTCTTATGTGAACGAAATAGGTGCATATTATTAATATGAACATACGACTTAGTTCAAGAAACGCATAGTATCTCGTATTAGTATTACGTATTGATAATCTACTAAATTCCAATGTATATGATATGCTAATGAAACCAAAATATTGGCCTAGAATTAAAACTGGCCTTAGTGTTGTTATGAAAGTGGTAGTCATTTTAATAATGGATCTTGTAAGACTATAAAACAAAAGTAATATGATGTTTTGAATGCAAATATTCAGAAGTAAAAATAATGATATGTACCCACCACATAGTACGATTGAAATAGACTAAATTATTATTTATTAAAACAAAATGTTTGTCAACTATAATTTCGAAATGTTTACATTATCGAAGTCTGTATTTTGTGGGTACTGGTAGTGTGGTTATTGACATTCAATTTTTTTAAACTAATTTAATATTAAAGTTCTAAAAACATAATTTGAGTAGCACCCAAACTTTTGAAATCAAAAATTTCAACCCTGCAGATTATTTACTTTATTTTGTACAATTTTATACAACACTCCTAAACCTTAAAAAATCAATTCCATTTTATGGGTTCTACAGTAACGTTATCCCAGAACTCTGATCAATAACTATAAACAAATTTCGAATTTCAACACTACAGTATTATATACTTTATTTTGTACAATTTTTGTTCAACCATTTGGTAAATGAAATCATTCATTTTTAATGATTATATAAATTGAGAGGGTAAATTAGTAAATTTCAAGAAAATCAATTTCCATTTATGTTTTATCGCTTTTACACAAATTTGAGGTAGTTTTTCCTTGTTTTGGTAAAACTATTGAGAGCTCCGTAAAATGACTTTTTAAATACTATTTAACATTATCATTTACATTATTTATAACGTCTAGCCTTATTTGAGTACATAAAATAGCACTGAATTTAAAATTAATTATTTTATTAAAAAAAAATAAAATGGAAATTTCTCCATTACAGGTTAAACTCAAGTAAAATAAATAACATAGTAGGTATTACTAGAAAATATATACACATTTTATTTTTGAAAATTTTCAATACTTAATTTGAAGAATACATTGTTTATTGAGCGTTCCAGCAATAATAATTGATTGAAGTTGACAATACCGATTTCCTAAACTCCTAAAATTAAAAAAATCCATTTAAAATATTTAATTTATATTTTGTATGGTAAATATATGAAATTATAAAAGTTAAATAAATTATTAAAAGCTAAAAAAATAATGATTGTTGGTATTTAGCTCTATGTGGACTATTTTAGAATTAACCTTACCCAGTATCGGGCGTATTACCTTCAGGTAGATTAGTGGATAATTTTCTTATTAGTTTTTAAGAGAAGCCAAAATTATAATAATCGGTTTAAAATTCAAATTTTAAGCAGAATAATTTTATATTTACATAGAGTACGTTTAATTACTCGAGAACATAATTTAAATTCGTATTTTGACATTTAAAGTGCCTATAAACAGAAACTGGTTCAACCGATTTGTATAAAAATTTAGATATATTTGTAGTCCTAACCTATATGAGTATTGAGTAGCATTGTCTAACATTTTCAATTTATAAATTAATAAATTGAAAACGTTATAATAAAATAATTAAAAAAAAAATTCTATTTAAATTTTTTATAATAAAAATCAATTACACCAACTGGTTAAGTTTAAATTCGTATAAAGTTTTAAAAATTTATTTTTCTTACCCGCATGATAAGACTTAGTATTATTGAACATTTCATAAACAATGGGATGATTTTTCAATTGTATTAAAGTTGCTACTCCAGTCGTGAATAACATAAGTATCTGTAAATCAAAAAACGCGGAAATTGAATACTCTGGTCTTCAAAAAAAGTAAGACATAACCCAAATTATGGAATTGTAATTGATTTTTCAATAGATTATACAAAGATTAATTAAATACCAATTTCAAAAGTTTTCTATGACTCCATAAGATTTTAATATATTACTTGATACTTACAGATACAAGTAAATTCAAATTAACAGTGAAAAATCCAAATGCAGTCATTTCGTCATAGCCCGAAATCGATATTTGATTCATAAACATTTTAACCTAATCCAGAAAAGAGTCATTATTATAACTCTTATATTTTATTCACTTTTTATGTATATACTGAAATTTTTTATTTAAAAATATTATCAAAACATATTTTAAGTTTATACATTTATATTGTGAGTGACAGTGATTAATTATGGGTGAATTCTATCTAGTATTCTTCTATGAATGTGATATTAATTAATTGTTTTTGAACACCTAAAATGATTGTAATATTTTACCTGAAGTTTTGTATCAATGGGTAAGTTTGTGATCCGGTTCAATCGTAAGTATGAAATCATTTTCATTTTCTATAAATGAAAAATGTCAATTATTCACTTGAAATTAGATGAATTATGAAGATATGACATCAAAAATGTCCCATAAAATTAAAATAATGATAATTATTTTAATGAGATAAAGAGAATCATGAAGAAATTTATATTATATTTTCTTCTCTCATGGGGATTGTAATAGCTGGAAATGTAGGGGCTATTCATACACTATAGTTATTATTCTAAGGTTTTATTCATAGTTTAAGTTCTTAAATTTGAAATATAAATAGTTATTTTCTTAATTTTTGTTGTATTATGTTTATTTATTTAATCCTTTTTTTTTTCTTATACTGCAACGCAAAAGCTTGATGAAAAAAAAAAGATTGAAAGTCTCCTATTGTTTATGATTAATCATTGGTTATGTTTTCAGTGTACGTTTAGTTACCTTTTCATTTATCCACGATGCAGCAATAACGATTGTAATCAAAAAGAATACTAGTTGAACGTTGAAAATGTGTACAGCTAAATATTTGAGAATACTATCGATGAAGCTTTTATCCGTACTGAATTCGTGGTACAGCATTAGATAAAATACATATATCATATCGACGAAACAGCACACAAAGAAACTCAAAAGCAACGGACCAAAACCTAAATTGAATATGTTCAGTAGTTCAGAGAGTTCAGCGTGTAACAGCCTGATTTGTTCCAAAGACATCGCTATGTCGAAATGTGTCCATTCATCCGGAATGGGTGTTAATCCCGCGGGTAAGCATTTCCAGAAGTCATTCAGAACTTGAAATCGACTTCCGATATTATTGAGATAGTAACACACTGTAATTAGGACTACGTAGTCTGTAACGTATGGCATTTCGAAAAAAAAAAGTAAAATAGTAGTCATGTTCCACGATTGTGGTGGCCAAAAATAAATGTCGCATATCTGATATCCAAAGAAATACGAAAACAATGAAATCATAATAATGTTCCAGCGTCTTTTACTTTGTGGCCTTTGGTGAATCAATATTTCCGGTGGAAGCAACGAAACATTTTGATCGAACTTTATGATACCGTTTATCAACCTATGAAACAAATATAAAGAAATCGTTATAAATAATTATATACATATATATATATATATATATATATATATATACATGTTAAGCAATTTCATTGCTTAATTAAATATTACAAACAACAATTATTGGATTCTGTCAATTAAGCCTTGTAAGAGTACACGCATACACTTATTATTTTAATTCAAACATATTTTTATCAAACGTGTCATTAACAGTTGACATCTTAAATATACCCTTTCACTTTTTAAATTTTATTTGAAATCGTTAGGATTACACAAACATATGAAAAGAGTAAATCGAGAAGGCGAGGGTCTCTAGTCATTATCCCTTGGCTGCGTTATTCAAATATTCGTGTTATATTGTCGCTCGTCGTGAATAACCTCCTATGTGGAAAATTGGGCAAAATGAAATATTGGTATCTATGGATTCAGAAAAAAAATTGCGTCGAATGAAAAAAACTCCAATGTGTTGTCATTAATGTCAAAATTATGAAAAATGTGCACAGTACATTAAAACTTCAGAAAAACTTCTTATGTGTAATTAATGTACAACATTTCAAATAATATTAAAACGTTTATTCATTTTTTTTTAACAATATAGTTTTCTTTGAGTAATTTTTAAGTTTAAATACTTCTATTACTATTATTTCTACTATTTATGATAATTTGTTTAATTGTGTTAAAGCCATAAAATTTCTCATGAGCAATGTTATATAAAAATAACAGTTAACCATCTATGTATTAGTGATAAACCATTTATGTGATGCTTCAGAATAATATATCACTAATAAAACTTCATATGTGCAAAAAAACTTTATATTATCTCTTTTGAATAAAACTAAGTTAAAAAAAAAAGACCGTACATATTTTGCATCATGGATATACTTCGCTTTACGGGTGGGATGTACTTGGTGGGTGAATTGAATTTTAAAGAAACGATAAATAATTTCTTTAATAAAATGATTTTGAGCAAAGGTTCAGTTATTATACAATAACCAAGTAACTAAAATTACTGCGTCACCATGGTTGCCATGATTACTTCACAGCCATGATTAAAAAGTTACCATGGTTACAGGATCGAGTAGGTTAGAGGTGGGAAGGGGTGGTATGGGTGAGAGTCTTGGGGATGGGGTTAGAGATCAGGATAGGGGTCGGGTGGGTTCAACAATGGTGACAAGTGTAACCCCCTTGGAAAAAATGCGAATTTCGAAAAATACCAAGTATAAAGTACCATTTAAAGCTTAATTTTAATTGAAAAAGTGGCTGATTGAGGCTTTTGGATTAGTATTTGTATCGAAATTGCGTATGCAAAAGTGTTTACAGAACGGGAAATAAAAATAAACATCATTGTAAATTCATAAGCTTTTCCCTCCGCTCAGAATATAAAATAAGGATTTCATTTCATTTTTAATCATATTTTACAATTGATATTTTTTTAAATTTTTATAATGCCTATTGATTTTTTATTCAACGCAAATGTGTTTCCAGAAATAATAGAATTTTGCACTTAGGAAATTTTTTACGCCAAGTGACGTTATATTTATATTATTTGTATTTTGGAATTCATTTAGTTGTAATTTACAAAAAATCTTAGGTAAAATAATAAATGTATCTAAATAAAAGTATTTCTGCTCGTTTTATTTATTTTTTATTCATTTATGGATATTATAATATTACATTTATAACAGGCAATTAAAATACATGAAAAAAAGGACATGTCTATAGATCATATTCAGTTCTATTTTTATAGTTTTGAATAGGGGTGGAAAACCTTTCAAACATTACGTGCCAAAAATTACTTCTTTTTTCGAGCGTGCCATGAAAAATATATCATATTCAATGTTGTAAAAAATATAATTATTGTAATTTTATTGTATAATTAATGTATTATTATAAAAAAAGGTTAGTTTAGGTAGATAATATTATAATAATATTACTTTATTAATTATTTATTTTCTTTCTTGATGCGATTTTTGTTGTTGAATATTTGATATATATATTTTGGCAGCTTACTTTCAATAAACGTAGATAACATACTAAACAGTATATTATATATAATTAAAAAAATAATAAATAAATAAATAAAATTAATATATAGTTATTATACTATATTATATTAATAACAAAATAAATATATAAATAAATAAAAATAAACTTAGCCTGGAGTATTAAGTTTTTTCATTAACGACCGGTTTCGATTTTAAAAATCAACATCAGGTTAAGAAAAATTGTCAATGAAAAGTAAAAAGATTAAAATGAGATGTAGAAATTGATAAAATAGTCATTTTACATAGAGTTTTATATATCATAGGTTTATTATTTTTATTATTGAGTATTAATATATAAACATTTAATTTGTTTTATTATATATTATTATTTTATCTACAGATAAAATTGAATAACCGTTATTGACCAATGAAAATCGTATGTTCAAAATATTTTTACCTAATATATATATTTATTATATATTACAGTAAAAATATTTTAATTTTTCGCGTGCCACCTCGGACACGCATGCCTTGGATTAGCCATCCCTGGTATAGAACATTACTCTAGTAGAACTGTACATCATATAGATATATACCCTCCATTAGCTTATAACTATTTCATAATAATAATTTTTATACAGGATAGGTATAAAATGTATAACAATCTGTGCAAATAGTAATAAAAATAAAAATATTTAAGTTGACTGGATAAAAAAAGTCAAAAGGAAGAATTTTTCAACGTCATATTATACACACAACAGAAAACTTAAATGATGCTCATGACGTTATCTACAATAGTCGTTTTATTATTATTCTTTATATTACAAATGCCACAATATTTTTAGTACAGTATATTTGTAAAAAACATTTTCTTACTTTATGATCCATATCTCGGATAACCTTGATGCAATAATGATAACCCAAAATTTGATCAATCGGAATTGTTGTACGTAAAATTGTCCTCTGGAATGTACGACGTACGTAAATATTATCAACACAAGCATCCGTAATAGTTCAAGAAACGCGTAATAGGTTGAATTTATGGTTCGCATTAACAATCCAGTTGTGTCCAAGGTGTACGATATATTAATCAAACCGAATAGCTGTCCCAAAATTAAAACTGGCTTTAGAGTGGTCGTGAACACGGTCGACATTTTAGTATCACGTTCTGGGAACGAAAAGGGCATTTATTTTAGGTTCCTTTAATACAAACATTCGGACACATTAAAATAATAAATAGGTACAACCGGCGATTATGAACAAAATCGTTGTTTATTCAAGCATTATTACAATTTCGCATCATTGTTAAATTATTACGTTTAGCATGTTTTGTTTAAAGGCATTAAATCGATTTGATTCCGATTAAACTGTGTAATAAATATTAACTGTGAAAAGATGTTTTGAAAAAAGACGTCATCCATAATTTGTGCCTCGGAGAACGTAATGTTGTAATAAAAATATATATTGTAATTGATTATTGAAGAGATAACGGATTTTAGGTGCATCATTCTCAAATGTTAAATCAGTTTTGTGTTAAGGTTTACTTCAATTGGATACATGATATAAGATCCAAGAATCATATCTGAATATTGATAATGCTATATTGTTAGGATTTTCCTCTCAATACCAATAACAATAGCGACGTGTGAAAGAAATTTCAACAAATTTAAATTGATTTATAGATACGATTTAGAGGTTTAAAATGAACCAATAAAGATTATCTAGAATAAGCATACATTCAAGTGAAACGGAAATCACGAATAAATTATCACGCTTACACGAAAGCTAGAAAAATTAATTTTGTGTCATAATTTAAAACAGTTGTTTGAAAATTGAAAACAATAATTTTTAAACTATAGATACGTATAAATATAAACTATAGATAACTATAGGTATAATCAGTGGCGTATTTACACGGGTGGTCCATGGGTATTGGACCCTCCACAGAACTAAAAAGCCGGACATACTTCGCACGATGGGTGTACTTCGCACGACGGGTGGTATTCTCTTGACGGGCGTATTAAATTTTAAAGAAACAATAAATCATTTCTTCAGTAAAACGATTCTGAATGAAGGAAGTTAATAATATAAGAAAAAAAAA
>JAIPRM010006240.1:0-19038 GCA_025469315.1 Stegophylla sp. TES_Ste_2020 | reverse complement strand
GTATGTATTACATTGTTATTATTGGTGATATTAGGAGAAAATTTCAAGTTTCTAGTACTATTAGTTTTGGAGTTATAACTAAATTACAAAAATCGATACCGTGAAAATCTAATTTATGGCAAATTTTGCCACTTTTACTTAAATTTGAAATAGTTTTTCCTTGTTTTTTAAAATATTCAGAATTAAGAAACAATTATCTCTTTATAGTACTATTTAAAACCTAATTCTGATCTATTAGGTTTCCGGGCAAATATATTGGATTAGTTTTAGTACTAAATACTGATTTTACTGCTTAAAATTAAATAACATTGTAAAAAAACTATTTATTTCGCTTTAATCAGAATATGAAACATATTTTTTTTATTAATAACTTATTTTATACGCAGTTAAGGTCAAGGGAAAAAAATTTGGGAATAGGTGTACAAATATTGTACTTGCACCTCCTGCCAAAAATGTCTGGCCACGCCTATGATAAGACTAAAAAAATAATAATAATTGCATTTGTCATACGACATGAAGAGAAATCCAAAAAATTATACTATGAACCGTCTTTAGGACCTTTTTCGGCACTCAATGAAGCGTTTCGACAGATATCCTGGCTGTAGAACTATACAACAATGATTTGGTCACGGTTGACAATCCAGTTGACTAAGTCTAACCACGTTTCAGATACGTCAGCTAAAAAATCAATTTCAAATTTTATCGCGAAGGATCATAAAACGTATGTATATTCAATAGGGTGTCCCAGTACGATTTTACAAATGCAACAACTTTTATTCTAGTAATAAATTTTAACTATTTTTTTTTTTTTTTAATTATTACTACAGAAATAACGTATATTTATTTTCTTCGAACACAAACTATGAAAATTTGAAATTTAATATTATAAGTTTTAGAAAAAAATCAAAATGGCCATCTTATAAACCTGTTTTTTGGAAAAATATTAACGGATAAATCTCTAATAAAGTTGATCCGTAAATTTTCTAAAATTGTTTCAAGTTTGCAAATAATTTAATAATTTTGTCAAATACCTAAAAATATTATGAATGTTTCATTGGAAATTGTTCTTTTTTCTTTCACCGTATGAAAATTTAGAAAATACTTTTTGCAATATTACATTAATTATTATTCTATTATCAGTCTGAGTCATAATAAAATTCTATATTGTATAATTTAAGTTCAAAAAAATTTTAAATATATTAGATTACAAAATAATATATAAAGTATATTGTATGTTTTGAATATTAATATGTTAATTAAATTTAATATAACAATCCATAGATTAAAAATTAAAATATTCAATAGAGCGTGTCGAGTTCAGAGTGTAAAATGATAATTTTTTTATCGAAACAATTAGTGGATAGAATAGACGTTGTAAACAAAAATAACGAATGCCTTGCAGTAAATAATATGTACGTATCATGTCGTCCGTTCCACTCAATGTGCATTTTTTCTTATCGCAATGTTGTTTTACAAGACTTTTCAATGACTTGAAATTCAACTACTACATTTTCTTTTAAAAATCAAATGTAAAATATTATTATACTATATTATAATAATATTATTATCTCTCAAAGCGTAATATATTGTCGTAATTGAGGCGTCTAGTTTCAAAACCAGCTATAAGCAATTTTCGAAATTTTTCAGAAACAACAAAAAACGAAAATAACGTAAAATACTTGGTCAATAATTTTATAATAAATATGAAATCAAAGCTTTGAATGGTACACATATTATTGTATGTGAAAATATATTTTGTAAAAATATTATTACAAGAGTTTGAAATGGCTGGTTTTGTTGTGAATTTAAACATATGGCTGTTTTTGGAACCAACGATTTAATTTTTTTTTCACTTATGGTTGGTTTTGAAATTGACTTTATCAGATGTGATTTTGAAACAAACACTGGAAAATTTAAGAAATACAAAACATTTTGAATTTTATGCATATAATTACCTAATAGCAAAAAACAATAACCAAATAGAACTTAATTATAGTTAATACTTAATTTCATAAAAACTGAACAAATTTGAGTACTATTACCACAGCAGATAAGAACATTTGTTTAATTATGGCTTGATTTGAATTAAACATCGTTAGATTGCTGGTTTTGATACTAACCACAATTTTCTGTCCTCATTTAATATCGATTATAGCCTTGTTTGATGTTCAGTATTTTTAACAACTATGTAATATAGTGTGAATATTTGGAAAATTAAAAAAAATCCATTTTGAAAAAATTATCTTTTGCTGGTTTTGAAACTAGAAGTCTCAATTAAGAGCATATTATGCGAACATAAAATTTAATTATGTTTGGGGCGTTAGTGCACAACTTGCACACCCTGAATAGACGCCACTGGTCGTTGTCTACAATAAGGATTTTTATCAAGTTATGTTGAAATCACGCAGTGGCGTAGCTAGGGGAATAACACAAAAATAAGGGCCCCGTCCCCTGCAAAAATAAAAAAAGGTGGACGCATTTCTCACCATGGGTATTTTTCGCTCCTCGGGTGGGATTTGTTTGGGTGTGCTAAATTTTATTGGAACGAAAAATCATTATTTCTTCAACAAAACGATACTGCGAGTGGAGTTTCAGTTTATGGTAAGACAATTTTACTTGAAAATTATTATTATTTCACCAAAATATTTTCGTATTATAGCGTATCTATAAATAAATTTTCATAAATTTCATATTAAAAAAAAAAAAAAGTTTTAAAACAGTTTTTGTCGAATTATGGGTAGTTTTCCCAAATTTTGAAAAAACTATTGAGAATTCCGAAAAATGACTTTTCAAAAGTGCTACCAAGAAACAAATTGCTGGTAAAAATTTTTTTATACAAAAAAGTGTTCAGTGAAAAAAATAAAAATAAACACTTTCAACTTCTTCGCTCCACTCAGAATCTAAAATGAGCCGTTAAAATTGTGTTTCGGCAATAAGCGTAATTTGCAAAAAGAAATACGTCTTACGTACCTGTAGGTAATTAGGTCCTTTATTATAACTTAAGAATCTGAGTGAAACTCAGAAGCTAGTGTTTTTACAGTGACGTTGACTTTTTGAGTTCTGTTTTTGCAATGGTGTTTATTATTTATTTTTCTCTTTTTTTTTTTTAAATTCTAAGTGGAGCGAAGAAAATATTGGTTTTACAAATCTGTGTTTTTTTCCGTATGTAACTTCGAACAGTAACTCTATAGATCGTAAATATTATTAAGATGATACTTTTGGAGGTTGATTTTCAAAATCCTCAATACTTTTAAGCGCATGCACAAACTACTTAAAAATAAACAAAAAAAAAATCAAAATCTCAACTTTGATGATTTTTAAAAAATACCTAAAATATTTACAAAAAAACCAAAAGAAACGTAATAAAAAGTAATTAAATACAAGAAAAATAAGAAAATAAGCAGCTGACTAAACCTAACCATCAACAATTAAAAAAAGCCGGACATATTTCGCACGATGGGTATTCTTTGTACGAAGGGTATTATTCGCACCTCGGGTGTGAAGCTCTTGGTGGGTGTACTAAATTAAAAATAAATGATAAATAATTTCTTCAGTAAAACGATTCTGAGTGAAAGCTTCAAATAATATACAATAATATTAATAATAATAATTATTATTATTATTATTGATAAGGAAATATTTAATAAAATGTTATTTGAGCTATTTATAGAATTAACTTTTTTTTCAATAATAGGTACATCGAATAAAATTCACTAAATTTTTTTAAATGTCTAGTAATAATCCAATATTATTAATTAGTAACATAGTAATCCATGTTTATTTTTATTCATAGTATTTAATATTTATAACAATTTTTCCGTACTTTTTCAGATTTTTTTCCATAAAAACCTTATAAAATTTTTTAATTATTCGTCAATGAAATATTTTTACACACCAAAATATTCGCAATGTAATTCTCCATCAATGTACTAAGTTTCATAAAGATCGGTTGAACCAATTATTTTTTATATGCGTTTAAGTGTGTTATTTTATGTAAAATTAATAAATTCTGCCAAAATACTAACTTTCAATGGCAATAAAAAAAAAAAAAAAGTTGACTTACAATTTTCAAGAATTTTTTAGAACCGTTGGATATACATATGAGAGTGTTTGTATTAAATTTTCAGCTCTTAATATCCAAACATTAAAATTTTATGAATTAAAAACTAACAAAAACCGAGAAATTTCCGAAATTTTCAAAATGCCTTACTTACCCCAAAATTGGTCAAATGTTTTTGAAAATTTTATGAGGGGTGTGCATAACTGTTTTTAGTAGTTGGTGAAAGTTTCAACGTTCTAGCTCCATTACTTTCGAAGTTATTACTAAATAACTAAAATTGATTTCATGATAATAATTATTTCGGTATTGCCAGAATATTTGTCAGTACTTTTTCAGAATTTTCTTCAATAAAAACCTTATAAAACTTTCAATTATTCGTCCGTATAAAATTTTATTACACCAAAATATTCGTCTTGTTAATTTCTATCTATGTACCAAATTCCGTAGAGATCGACTGAACCAATTATTTTTTATATGCGTTTAAGTATGTAATTTTAAGTAAAACTTTTGAATTCTGTCAAAATTCAAAGTTTAAATAGTTGTAAAAAAAAACTTGACAAACGATTTTCGAGATTTTTTGAGTACTGTTAGAAATACATATGAATATGTTTGTATTATATTTTCAGCTCTTAATATCCATACATTAAAATTTTATGAATTAAAAACTAACAAAAAACGAGAAATTTCCGAAATTTTCAAAATATTGTACTTACCTTTAAATTGGTCAAGTCTTTAAAAATTGTAAGACTATAGTAGTTAGTGAAAGTTTCAACTTTCTAGCTCCATTATTTTGGAAGTTATGTAAAAATTAAAAAATAAAATTTACAAAAATTCGGATTATGCTGTTTTTTGTCAATTACTATAACTAAAAACATTACATGGCCTCCTCGCTCCCCTGATTTGAGCCCATGTGATTATTTCTTATGGGGATACCTCAAAGCTGAAGTTTTCAAACATCGACCAAGAACCATTCAAGAACTAAAAGAGGCCATCCGTGAAGAAATCTCTGCGATTCCACTCGATATGCTGACGAAAGTGATGGAAAACTTTCGAGAACGGCTCCATATGTGCGTTGCTCGTCAAGGCAATCATTTAGACGACATAATTTTTAAAAAATAATTAAAAAAAAACCTTATATAATATAGTTTCTAAAAATAAAAAATTTTTTTCTTTATCTTGTATCGTTTTTTTTTAATTCACTTCGGAAATGTCGCACCCTGCATTTGAATAATTAATTATTTTGAGCTGACTATAGATAACAATATTTTAATTAAGGCACCCCTGTATAGTTATGCTTTGAATTTTTTTATATACATTAGAGGTATTGCTAACCTAATCTAAGTAAAGTTTAAAGGTCACTCAATATGACACAATTTAATAATTTACTGAAATATTTATATTTTTTTTTATTTACACAAAAGTACTAAATTATGTTATTAATATTAATGCATAAAAATCTCACATATTTTTTTAGTGTTTTTCTCGATTAATTTCTAGCATACGCTACTTGTTGGCTGTTAGCTGTCGTTATCATTATTCCTTTTATAGTTTCGGCAATTATAAATAATAACAAACTATAAAATCACATCAATAATGTATTTCTGCGTGTAGTTTATGTAACTAATAATATTTTATGATTATTATAGTTTAAACAATATATACTTCTAAAACAAAATTAATCAATGATTATTTACAATTTTAAAGTTTACATTCCTGTAACGTGAATAACTTTATATGACATTTGTATGTTTTCAATAAATATTTAAATAAGAATTATAAATTTCATAGAATAAATACAAATAAACACTTTAAAGCTAATTAATAAGAATTACAATTTTTAAAAATAAACTGATGTTGCCACAAAATTTAAAAAAATATTTTATACCTAAGGGTGCTTCAACAACAATTAAGTATCCCAGTTTTGGTTGTACCAAAGGTTTAAATATATATTTGTATTTATATTTCATGCAGAAGATTACAGTTCCATAAAAATTAATAATAATAATAATCATTAAAGTATTTAAATATTGTTTTCCCTTTATTTTCATAAAAACAATATCCTACAGGAAATTAATGTTAATTATGAATAAATTAAAAAATTAAATGGCAAGCAATTTTTGTTAAATAAAAAATGTATAAAGACAGTGAAGATCGTACACCTACCTCATAATGGATGTTTAGTGATTTTTTCATGGTCATAGATTTCATCACAGAAAAGATAATTTCGAACAATTGATTGTAGGTATGACAACTGATTTTGAAGGCAATATCGACCGTCACTTTTCGATATCAGTATGTTTTATTTTTTAATTGAAAAATATACATTTATATTACAAATCAGTTTCAACAGATCACAGATAAGCTTTTCCAAGTTGATGGTGCGGGTGCAGATATGGAGTCATTAGATATAGAAAAAGGTAGAGATTTGGGCCTCGATATATATACCAAATATTTAGAAATGATAGGAATGTCATATCCAAATTCTTGGGAGGAATATAACACAATATTGGAACCAGATGTAAATCAATTCCATAAAAGTACATAGTTTCTATTTCTACAAGTTATTAATATTATATTTTTTTACATAATGAAGCGTTTTAAATCAGTATACGAAACCCATGAAGAAGTAGAGCCATTTATTGGAGGAATTTTAGAACGTGATGCTGAAGGTTCATGTTTAGGGCCTACATTTCGAGCAATTATAGCTGTACAGTTTTGTCGGTTGCAGAAAGGTAACAGATACTGGTATGAATAGAAGACCAAGTACACCTGGTAAGTTTAAATAAATTATGGCGTATTTAGAATTTCTCTCAGGGAATAGATATAAAAAAATTGTAAAAAATTGTAAATGATATTTATGCTACCATACCCCTTAAAAGTGTTACATAATTATTTAAACCACCCAATCATTTATCATATAACTTCTAATTTGCAGCCATGAATAACTCGTTTTGGAAAAAACAAATAATTATTATTAACTATTATTTATATAAACCAAATCTGACTCCTTTTAACTCAGTGGTAATAGTTTTACATCTTCAGTTTGAATTCTTATTTTTCTATGTATTGAAATCATTAAAAATGTATTAAGTCACTCAATCATAATATAAAAATTTAATTATAAATTTTGAATTTTGGATCAACAATAATAAACTCAAGTTAATAATTAATTCAATTTTACATCTGAAAACACAAACATATACACACAGAGAAAGAAAAGCACATGAGGACAGATTTAACCCAATTTTCTGCCTCCTTAAATATGCAACTGACTAGTATATCCTAAGAAACATGCTTTATTATTTAATCCAATGATAAATATTTTATTGCAGAACAATTGGAACAGATAAGAAAAGTGACATTATCTTTAATATACTATTATTCAAGGCCAAAATTAAAGTTTAAACATCCTGATGCATTCAGAAGAGTTTTTGATACATAAATCATATCATAATATTGCATATTAATATATCATAAAGTGATAATAATAAAATTATGTTTGTATTGTATCATGTTTAGTAATAAAGTTGTGCTGTGTAAAGATATAATTGGTAACTTTAATTTAGATGCATGGAAAGCATAATAAAAGGAAAACGAATCTACTACCAAATTAGAAGTATAAATAGGAATATACAATTTTATTAAAAAAAAAAAAAAAAAATTGATTACAAAAATTGTTGATTATATTCTTAATTTACTTCCTTTTGCTTTATACTTTATTTTATTATTAATCATTATTTTTTAATAATCCCTTGTTATTCTTGCATTTTTATCCTTATTCAACTCCATATTGATATCTGGTTCTGAAATAGTTTCAGAGTCATTGGTTTCATTCTCTTTGATTTCACTTAATGATGTTTTCTCTGAGGTATTTATGTTCGTAGAAGCTTCTGGATTGTCTAGAAAATACATTACATTTTACTCACACGTCTTAAAACTTTTAAATATGAATTGTTATCAAATTATCACATACTTGTATACCTATCATATTCAATCACTTTGTTTTTCAATTTTTTTTCTTTTTCTGAATCTACTGGTTTTTTCATATCGTTTTGCTGTATTGAACTATTTTATATTGTCAAGGGAATCCTATTTTTGTTACAACACCAAAATGAGTTACTTTTTACTTCGCTTGGGATAGACATTTAGCTAAAAATGAATATACATCATAAGTATACAAAAGTTATTGATAATTTTTTTTTTTAAATTGTAAATAGTACGGTAGATTAAGTACAAAATTGAAATGGAAATTATCAATTTTTTTTTTATATATTTTAATGTAATGTTTAAAAAGTTCCAAATAAATTTTAAATCTGAAAAATATTTTTACACTTAACTATATCTCACATCATTTATATTGTTACACTTTACCACATTACTAGGTAGGTATTGACTTTTTACTACACATAAAAATATGCTGTGTTTAGAGTCCCAGAAACCCAAAATATAATGCACAAAGTACAAGCATTAATGCGTACATATTTTCGTGCAGAAATACTTGTCCGAAAGTACTGACTAGCAACTTTTTGAATGATACTTTAGATATTTTTTTTCAAATTTTAATTGTTTTCCACAAATTTGGAGAAATTACACAAAATTTGAAAAATAAAAATCCAAAAACTGCTTTTTTTTTTTTTTAAATTTTGGAAAAATTTTTCTAACACTTTTTTGTCATCAATATTTTAGATGCTGAAGGAGTGAAGAAGCTTGTGTTTTTGCAATAATATTTATTTATTTATTTTATTTTTCTTTTTAAATACTTTTTTTTAAGGAAATACTAGTCCAAAAGTTTCGATCAGCAACTTTTTGAAACCGGATTTGCCTCTAGTTGGTACTTCAAAGAGGTAATTTTTTGGGATTTCTTAATTTTTCATTTTATATTTGGTAAAGACTACCCAAAATTTGACAAAAATGACTCGGAATACACCATTTTTTGATCCGAACTTAATGAAAATTTAAACATAGATAGACAATAATATGAAAAACATTTTGGTGTATGAAAATGTTGAAAATATGAAAAAAAAAAATTGGACATTTTTCCAATACTTTTTTTTTCATGAATTTTTTTTTCCTTTCCTTTATTTATTAGATAAAAAAAAAGTGAAGTCAAGCATAGACAAGAAAGCCAGACATACTTTGCGCCACAGATATTCTTCACTCTTCGGATCAAATACTCTTGGTGAGTGTGTTGAAAATGACGACATTTATCATTGTTCTTTATACTATTAACTTCCTTCTTTCTGAATCGTCTTATTGACAAAATGATATATCGTTTATTTAAAATTCTACACACCCATCAAGAGTATCTGACTCGAGGACCAAAGAATATTCGTGGTGGGAAATTATGTCTGGCTTTCTTGTCTATACTTTACTTTTATTATTTGATAGTATAAAAATTATTTTTTTTTCCTTTCTTTTATTTATTTGATAAAAAAAGTGAAGTGAAATTAAGCAAAGATGAGTATAATAAAATAAAGTAAATCAAAGATAAGTAAAATATAGACAAGAAAACCGGACATACTTTGCACCATGTGTATTTTTCACAGCTCGCTGACTTTTGGTGGGTATGTTGAAAATGATGACTATTATTGTTCTTTAGATTATTAATTTCCTTCATTTATAAATCATAATCGTATTATTGAAGAAATGATTAATCCTTTTTTAAAAATTTAACCTACCCGCCAAGAGTATCTGAATCGGGGAGTAGAGAATACTCATGGTGTAAAGTATGTCAGGCTAGTCAGCTGTCAGTATCTCTAGATGAATTTTTAATTTTCTCTTTTATATATGTAACAAGTGGGTTAACTCTAGTTTAGTTTCCTTTAAATATATGCCATTAAATGATTGTGATAAGAATCACAAGATGTTAAGTTTTGACTTTAATGCTCGGGCACCTGGACGATGGCACTCCGTACCGAATATTAACTAAAATTGATACAGCTTCAAAGTAAATTATATTATCACCAGATAACAAACAATTATCATATTTTTAAATATCAGGCTACTTTTAAAATAAAATAAATAAAAATAAAAATTCAATATTCAACATCTCAAAAGATTTTTTTATGGTAATTCGCGAGATATTTTAATTTTTGTTGTAAAATCATTAGTTAGTGAGTTATTAACATATTTAAGATCAAATTTAATGATATAGGCACGGAGTGCTGTCCACAGGTGTTAATTTCTGAAGATCAGCCGTGGGTTTGCCAATGGGTGAAGAAAAAACTAATAAAATTCAATAAATTAACAACCTAATTTAACCTATAAAAATTTAAGTCATGAAGTGTACAAAGATTAAGCAGGTACATAGTAGCAAATATAATATTAATGAATAGTATAATAGAGATTTCATGCCAAACCTTCAATTTCTTTTTTAAGTTTTCTTGATTGAATGGGCCAACAAAAAATGATTTATAATTAGCTAAACTTAATTTTGCATTAATATTTTCTAAAATAGATAATTTTAGATAATTTAATTTTTTAGATAAATCTGTCCAAGGATTTAGTAAATCCTTGCACAGATTTACCAGTATTGATAAAACAAAAGAAAATGTTACATTTTTTATAACACATTAATAATATTTTATAAAACTGGTTAAAATACAATTGACAGTTTTTTTGTTCATTTTTAATGTATATGAAATTATTATTTAATAAGGATAAAAGTGATAAAAAAAAGTATTAAGTATAGACAAGAAAGCTGAACATACTTCGTACCACGAATATTCTTAGCTCCACGAGTCAGATACTATTGGTAGTTGTGTAGAATTTTAAAGAAACGATAAATCATTTCTTCAATAGACCATTCTTAATGAAGGAAGTTAATAATATAAAGAACAATAATAGTCAACATTTTTAACACACTCATTATGAGTATCTGACCCAAAGAGCGAAGAATATTCAAGGAGCAAAGTATGTCCGGCTTTCTTGTCTATACTTAACTTTACTTTTTTTATCCAATAAATAAAGAAAAGAAAAAATAATTAATGAGAAAAAAAAAGTGTTAAAAAATGTCCAAAATTTTTATTTCACATTTTCAAAATTTTTTAGCGCCAAAATGTTTCTCATATTGTTTATCTATGTTTAAATTTTCATAAAGTTTGGATATAAAAATTATGGATTCTGAGTCTTTTTTGTCAAATTTTGGGTAGACCCCCCCTCAAAAAAAAAAAAAAAAATCAAAAATTGAGAAATTCAAAAAATAACCTCTCTAAACTACCAGCTAGAGATGATTCTCATTTCAAAAAGTTGCTGATCGAGACTTTTAGAAAAGTATTTCTATAGGTAAAAGTAGTAGCAGAAAAAAAAACATAAAAAACATCATTGTAAATACTCAAGCTTCTTCATTTCGTTCAGAATCTAAAAAATAAATAATGGTAATTATAATTATTTTCAGAAGTTTCCATGATAAAGCAAATTTGATAAGACCCTATTACTTATTTCTACTTTATTCAAACATCTTACATTATAAATTTGATGATTCCAAATTTTTTTTTTTTAGTTCTCCAAGTAATGAAAATAAACCGAAAAAATTATAATTTTGTAATTTAGTAACAATATCAATATTATTTAACAGGAAAACAATTATTAAAAGATCAAGTTATATAAGAAATGTGTTTATGTTTTTTATTGAATATTAATTTTAGTTACTTAGTCATAAATTCAAAAATAATAGCAATGAAAACTCGACATTTTTACACATTATTTAGAGTTTTTAAAATTTAAAATAAATATAATTTTAATTTAATGTATAAATTGGATATGACAGTTTTAATAAAGCTTGATGGTTGGGTTTGAGGTAAAATAACATATCTATAGGGTACATTTAATTTAATTAACTTCAATTTACTTTAGTTAAATAAATATAAAAAAAATATCACCTTCTTTCAGTATCAATTAGTATGGCAGATTTTACTTTGTCCACCAATTTAACAGCAATGGCAGCAGCCTGGTTTGAACAGTTCATACTTAAACGAGCACGCCCCTCAATATCAACGCCACATAATTCTCTGATTGTTGAAGCAAATGGACAACTTACTATCACAAACTTTGTCTTCCAAAAGTGATGGATCCAAAATAATCAAATCACTAAACATAAACAATTTAATATACTTCTTAAAATAATAATATTAATAAAAAATAACTTACTTTTCAAAAATTGCAAAGATTGCAATTAATGGATGATGATGTAGTGATTGAGGTATAGGATCTTTCACAGAACAAGAATAGATAACTACATTATCTTCAGTGGATACAATACATGGATACCCAAAATACATTAATTCTGCTAAAGTTGCAATTGAACAACATCCCAAGGTATTATCATCCATATTCATAACACTTAAATCTATTTTGATTTTCCAAACCTAAATAAGTTTAAACTATTATTGGGTTGATGTATGTCACAACTCACTTGAGTAAAGACTTTGATGGTTCCAAGAATTAATAAAAAAATACCCCAATCAAGACCAAATTCTATTCTAAAAGGTCTATTCACCTCTTTTACCACCATCTAAATGCTAAAACCAAACATTTTCAAATAATCTATATAGTAAATAAAACTATTAATTTTGTTATAAACTTACAATTTTTTGAGCTGCTGCTTCTAAAATAAAAAACTTTTCACAACCTGATGAGGGATTCAAATTAATTGCAAGTTGTACAAAATATATTATGCTGTGTCTAAATCACTGGGCGCTCAGAAAGCTGATAATAGAGCATCAGTCTAGTATATTCTATAATCATGGCCCCAGTAAATTTGTAATTTCTAGCGAGATTTTACCACAGAATAGATGAAATTTTGCATAATATCCTAAATATAGTTAACTAGAGGAAAACAATTAAATATAATATGGCAATATCACCATAATAATATAACCATAGATATAAATACTTAGATCATAATATTCATATTATGATCCATGGTCTTAGAAGATATTATGTGTTATGATCTAAGGATACATAATTTATATCATAATATCACAGAATAAATGAAATTTATTGATAATATGCACATCTTATGTCTATTGAATCAACACATAGTCATAGATAATAAAGTTAATATGATAAGATCAAAATAAAGGGCGGGAGAACTGAAATAACCTTGAACATTTGAAAATTCATGGAAAAACATATATGTTTTACAGTTTGATAATCAAAGGGCTTGTTGTTAGAATTAACCACCAGGCATCAATCAACCAAAGATTTCATCAATAATATTATTCTTATGCCTATCAGTTATCTGATAATCGTTTTGACTTTTAAGTTTCAATTTTCACGTGATTTTTTGAGTAATTACTAATCGACTTTTAACAGTATTGCTGAGTAAATTAGAGTAAATTATAACTGATTACTTAATAAATCCTTACCTACTAACAAATAGTTGCAAATATTTAGTTCATTTTTTTTTCTCTATTCGTGATTAATTTTAAAATAACAATAATCTCATATTTGTGTAGAAGTTAATTAGGTGTCAGAATGTCCAAAGAATTTTCAATGACATTAACTACACCCTCGACGCCAGTTCAAGGACTGTTCAGGAAACGAAGTAGCAGACCGGTGCACATCAAGTCGTGGACTATTATGTTGAACAAAAACGGTTTTGTTCGATGCCATCTTCAACACTGTCGTTACATTGCTTATTGCATAGATGACATGAAGGAGCATTTTAAAACATGTCGTGGTGAAGTAGCCGGCAATTTTGTGTGTCCTACATGTGGTGGTCAAACGACATCCCAAGAAGCGCTTGATTATCATAAGCGTAATAATCATAAAGATGCCGACGTAATGTCCATCATAATAAAGCCCACACTCACTGATCAGCAATTGGCATCGTGGTCTACCGATATCAAAACTAGAGGATACACTCAGTGTTTTATGCCTGAATGTCATTTTATCAGTTATAAAATTCCTGAGCTTGAGCTTCACTATGAAAAATGTCTGGGCGAAGACCCTGATACGTCATCTAAGTTCTTTTGCCGTCATTGTAAAGGTTATACGTCATCACAACAAGCTCTTCAGTTTCACCAAAATAATCACCATAAAGATTTACTGTTCCCAATAAAACAGGTGAAATTTACTTTTCAAAATATTTGTTAATCTACCTACAGTAATTTTAAATAATAGGTATCATCTTAATATTAGTAAAATAATAATGGTCTTATGTATTATAAACAATACTCTTATTTGTTGCAAGAAAAAATATTGTTATTAAAATAACTATCATAAATTTGTAATAAAATTATTGACCAACCACCAAAATTTTAGCTTTTTGAGGTTGAAATTTTTCAGAAATTAAAAATTTCATTTAATGTTGCTACCAATGCAATCATAATGAATCATTTTTAATAAATTGAATACACTTTTATTTTCTCATTTTATAATACCTACCTACTTAGGTAGATATATTTGTTTCTCTTACCTGTTACTGTATTTCAATGATAAGACTCAAATTTTCCAGAGACCTCTGCTTTAGTGAAGAAACTATTTTAATTATTTCCATCGCAATGTCTTCTTAAATTGATTTAAAGATTAATCAATTTAAATAAAGTTTTTATTAGATTTTTATGTAACAGATAAACAGTACACAATAAATGTAAAAAGAAAAATGTTGTGTAATTGGTACTTAAAACTTAGATTGTTGAATACATTTTTATCAGAATTTGAATTTATTTCTATACTTTTATAAATTTTTAGAGAACGAGACTTTCAAGTCCTTTCTTTTAGGTATACAATTATACAAACTTCGTTAATTGTAAATTTAATTTATATAAATTTGTTTTTATTTTTCTTACTGTACAAATAACCTGTTAATTAGTTTAAAAATTATATAATAGATAATTATATATTTATCTTTGTTGTAGGAAAATGCAGATGATTATGATGAAGATAATAAAATTCAATCTTATCCAATGGGTCAGTACGGACCTCCAACATCAAGTACTATAAATTCCGCTAGCAAAATAGTTACTTATTCTCAATGGAAAATTCAAGAAGATTTAGCTGATACGGAATCTGTTTGTTCTGAAGTGAATGTTAATAGTCCCACGGATTCTCAGATTAAAGCATGGATATTAGGTTTAAAAAATGGATATGTACATTGCAATCATAATTCTTGTAAATACATGACATTTGATGTGGATGATATGAATGACCATTTTGCTACATGCTTTGAACCATATCTTGATGATGAATTTGAATGTTCTATTTGTGGAGGAAGAGCTACATCTTCCAACAAATTGAAAACGCATCTTTTGCACCATCACGAAGAAGGTTATAAACATTTAACAGAAGAGGAATGTGGTTTCAAATTAGTAGAGACTGAAGATGGTCTAGAGCTACAACCTGAAAATAAAGAATCAATTAAACGTAAGAACGAAGAGGTAGATGAAGAGTTTGAAGAAAAACAGAATGTGAAACGCAAGTCATATGATATACCCTATAATCATTTAACTAAATGGCGTGATGAATTGCTGCGCAACAAATTTATAAGGTAAATTATATAATATTTATTAAACTTTATTTAAATTTATCAGTTTTTCTTCCTCTTAGATGCACTGCAGCAGATTGCAGTTATTTAGCTTTGGATATGTTGGAAATGAAACAGCATTCAGATGAGCATGTTGACAGTGTTTACTGGTCGTTTAAAGATCGTGATTTAGAAGATAGAGTAGCTAATTACTGTGATGCTTGCCATGGTCACTTCAAAACAGCAAAACATTTAGATGGCCATAAATTAGTATCGCACAATAGTAATGACACATCCAATATTGATAGTTTATTAAATGATAACAACGAAGAAAATATCGAGGATGATGAAGAAATTGAAGAAATATTTTAGGTATTTATTATTGTAAAACTTTTATGTTTTCACATACTTATACCCAACTTGTAAATGCACAATATGTGTTCAAAATATAATTTCACATAGACCAAAAGTTCAATATAAAACCATATAAAAGGCATGATATTTCTTTATGTACAAAATCATTTCAAATTTTTCAAGTACTGAGTAAACAAAAAAAGAATCATTAAATAAATATTATAAATAATAAGGAATATTAATCTTTTATACATTTTTCTATAACTAAAATATATACTGATGTTTTATTATTTGAATATTGTTATTTTTGTCTATTAAGCTTTTAATATAAAACTTATTAATGACGTATGTCGCAATATTTTCACTGTATGTAACTTGTTAATATTGGATAAAATCTACACATATAGTAAAAATGTTGGACACTATGTATTCCTATAAAATATTTTTAACATTAGTAGATATTAACTTAAAACAATATAAGTTATAAATATAAAAAAAAATTATTATAATATTTATTTCAGATAATATTAATTGTATTTTATGGGTAAGACCTATCCTATATTTTTGTATGTTTTTATATAAAAATAATGGTGCAATCAGAAATTCTCAATTACTTAGTTTTTGACTTCTACTAAAAATGTTTAAAAATTATAGTTTTTAAAAAAGATTTTTACTTATAATCATTTTACAAAAAATTGGAAACCAAAAAATTCTCATTGCCCCATTATTTTGAAATAAATAGTATAAAATTAAAAAAATTCACATTTAGGTTAGTAAAATGCTTTTCAGCAAAATTCTTCCATTATGACATATAATAACAAATATAACAAATTATTACATTTTTATTTATACACTGTAGAAGATAATGAACCCTAAGAGTTCCACTGAAAAAGTTTGTGTGGGGGTCAAGTTTATATCAATAAAAAACCTATTTAAGGAATAAATCTAAAATAAATCTATTTGAACTGTGAAGTTTTTTACTTTTATGGGTGTAATTAAAAATGTGTTAAATGATTTTACCCTATAAGTATTATAATATAGGCATAACTATATAGCCTTCTTTATATACTTTTAAGCTCTTCCAAAAAATTATTTGGATCTTAATAATATAAATTGTTTAACATAAGTATTACATAATAAAATATTGGGGTTATAAATTAATGTTTTTAAAATTGTGTAGGAGAAAATGTTGGACCTTATAATAATATGATAAATTAAAAAATATATGTATATTTTTATCATTAGTTTTTACTAAATAGATTTTTATAAAAAAATGCTCAAAATGTTTCTATTATATAAAAAATTAAATAATTTTATTGATTAAATAATTTAGTAAATATATGGTATATTTTTTAAATGTAGTGAATAAATTAAATAATTTTAACAAATATTAAATTAAGTCAATTTTGTATGAGTGTGTTTTGTACTACATTTTTAATAATTAGCTAGATTTTTTCCAATCAAAAATGAAGATTTTAATGTATTTTGTCTGTTTACACTATGTGTCTTTACATACTGTAGTGGTGTCTAAATAATAAAAATGTACATTCCTCCTTTATTTTCATAACTCTAGTACTTTTAAAATACTAATATATTCATTCAGGATTATAGTACTACAAATAATCCAATAAAATTGTGAATTTTGATAATTTAAAATAATAAGAAAAGTGTGTTAATGTTGCTTGATAAATTTTATTTTGGATAAAAAGTTTTCTCTGTTTTTTTACTTTATGTGAATGTATAAAATAATTAATAATATTATAAATGTTGTGTTAATCAATATATAAATTCATAAATTACATTAATTATACATGATTTTTGTATAATATAATATGAAAACAATGTAGATCATAAATACATTTTTAATAAATAATTGTTTATTTTTTTTTTTTTAGATCATTGGTGTATGTGTTTACAAATTAATCAGGGAGTTGTTAATTTGTGCTGTAATTAAAAAAGCCAGTTCATCAAAAAAATTTTATTTTTATTTCTGCCTAAAAATTACTATGCAGAATACTATATAGAACTATTTTGAAATAAACATATTTTAACAGAATAAGCAGAGTTTGGAATTTGTAGCACTTAGAAACATTATTATAAATGTTATGATTTTCATCCCCAAGACCGTCAAAATATGCAGGAAAATTTAACAGTATGCACTAAATTATAAACAGGAATGAGCAAAATACATCACTTTTGTATTTAAAATACATTCAAAATGTGTATTTAAAATACAAAATACTCTACAGTTAAGAGTAAAATACAAAATACTTTTCTTAAATTTAGTTAAAGTAATTGTATGTAAAAAATAAATAAAAAAAAGTGTGTAATTCGCACCTTAAGGTGTTTTTTGCACCTCAGGTGTGTTGAATTTAAAAGAAACTATTTCAAAATGATTTCTTCAATAAAACGATTCTGAGCAGAGCTTCTACTAATACACAATAATAATTATCATTTTTCAAGAATTGAACTTAATTAATGAACTAAAAATTATTTTGTTACATACAACATTTACAAAAAAAAAAAAAGAAATGATTTTCATATATTCCTTAACACCTAATGAATACTCCATAAATAATTTCGAATTAGAATAAAATATAAACATCATAGTAAAATAAAATAAAACGTCTCAAATTATCGTAAATCAACATTTATGCAATTTATCATAATTTGTACTAATGTACTAATGTTTATCGTAGCATCTCTGATCTGTCGCGGTTGAAAAAAGTGCAAAATATTTACTATACTGGTACTGTCGCATTTTAATACTGACGTCTTAACTACTGCACCACAATAACAGCGTTGAAAACGGTTAAAATATTATTATATTTATTAATAACAATAACAATAAAATATAATTTTATAATACTATATAGAATATAATAACCGAAAATATTGAATTTTCAAAATAGAATAAAATAATTAGAAAACTATTGATGCACGTGGATTTTAACTCACATCATCGTATCCAGCATTGAAAAATACATAAGATGATGATAAAACATTATTAACTTTTTGAGTGTACAATGTACGAATTCAGGAGAAATTCTAACTTCAAACGGATATAAAAAAAAAAGTTGACTAACGATTTTTGAGATTTTTTCAGATCAATTAGACACATATGTCAGTGAGATCATATTAAAATTTCAAGTCTTAA